>RJWT010000016.1:0-137868 GCA_004365215.1 Cuniculus paca
CCCTTCTCTTTCCACCCTTCTCCTCCCCTTCCATCTCCTCCCCTCCTCTCCCCTCTCCTCTCCTCTCTTTTCTTTTCCTTGTACTGAGGATTGAACTCAGGGCCTTCACACTGGTATATATCCCCAGCACATTTTTGTATTTAATTTTGAGGCAGTCTCACTAAATCACTAATATATTCAAGCTGGGATCTAACTGGAAATCCTCCTGTGTCAGTCTCCCAGAACGCAAGGATTACAAGAGTGTTCCACCATGCCCCACTTAAGCAGTCTTTCTTCAGTACCAGGAATTGAACTCAGGACCTTGAGCTTGCCAGGCAGGCACTTTGCAGCTGAGCCATATCCCTGGCAGCAGAGTCTTTCTTGAGCAACTTACTATGACATTACGCTTCTCAAAGATTTTTAGGTAGCTCTCAGGCAGATATTGGGACTTTGGGAGCCAGTTCCAAGTCTGCCTATCAAGATAGTCTTCAGACTCCGTCTTGATGCCCACCATGTCTTCCAGTCAGGGCTCCCACCTGGCTGGCAGCTTAGACAAGACAACACAGGAATTTACTCCCCTTTTGCCTCTTGCTGTTGCATCCATGGCCTCATGGACAGGCAGTTTTTAGTGACCATGGACATCAGTTTTTGTGGATCCTCACTTTCCTATAATCTTTGCTAAGCCTTCCTGTGACCCCCCACCTAGCAGGATATTCCCTTCTCCTGCCTCTTCCTTTATAGCCTTACTAAGGCTGAGTCCAGAGGAGGCAGGACATTAAACTCACATTAAAACCAGCTAGGAAACTGTCAGAAGCTGCGCTGGGAAGTAAGAAAGCCACTCCACAGACTCTCATCACCCTCCTCCATGTATGTGCAGGGCTCTGCTCTCCTTTCTCAGGCTCTTCCCACCTATGTCACTCAGAAAGAGTCTACTAGGATGTTGACTCTCTTAGGTAACATTCTCTACCTACTAGGGGACTCCTAGAGACACAGTGCCTTACCCCAGGAGAATCACCCACAGGGACCACACTGCCTTTGGCCAGGAAGGTCTGGTCTCTAGCAGGAGACCAGTAAACATCTGCCCACTGTACATGGGGTCCCCCTTCTACGTGTCCCCTACACCATGGCTCTGCAGTGCCCATCCCATGGCATAAAGCATGCATTTCAGAGGTCGAGCTGGTACTTCACTGGACCTGCTTCCTGAGGTGTGTGCCCCCTACTTGGAACTAAAATGCAGATGGGCTGAAGTCAGCACTCCATTCCCGCCACACCAGCCTGCTTTCCAGTGCTCTGGTCTGGCTGCCTCAGGACCTCCACAGCCAGTCCCTAGACCTTTGCTTTGACTTCCTCCACAGTATTAGGCAGTGTCACAAAGTGTGTGTCTGTTCCTACATGGCTGCAAGGTTCAAGAAGACAAGGACTTTGTTTCTTTTCCTCACGGCTGTATCCCTAGCCTAAGCACAATCCCGCACACAGTAGGATTGTTAAATGACGAATAAACGCTCAAACCATTTGTGCTTGGTGCTAGCCCATTGCCTCCGGCTGGGTGTGGAAAAGCAGGGTTCATTTGGGGCAGAGGAACTTAGAACTTACAGTTTCAGTGGCAGTGCAACTGTGGGGAAATGGCTCATGGAAAATGCCATCACTGAACAGATTCAGTTTCATAGAGAATTGTCTCATTAGAAGTTAAAAAGTCAGTGAAATACATCTCCGTTTTCCTTTCATCATACTGAAAACTAAAAGTAGATGGGCAGAACACCCTGGTGCTGAGGGCAACGCTCACCTGGTCCCAGGAGAACAGCAGTAGCTTCTCTCCTCTCTGCAGGGTGCGTGCTTCATGCACACAAGCTCGCATGCACACACATATCACATGCCACATAGATCATGAACTTACCGATATCCATACACAGATCACACACAAGATCTACAACTATCACACAATGCATACATAAACACACCTACATATACCACACCCCACATAGACTATGGACTTACACTACACATAGATCATGGGCTTATACCACACGCATATGCCTATCACACCCATCTGTTACACAATACATACATACATGTATATACCATGCATCACACAAACATGGGCTTACACATGTACATACTGTATACTTCTATCACATAATATACACATACACCTATAACATACATAAACATACCACACATATATACTCCCCAAGCACGTCCATACACACATACACACATGACGCATATACATATATGCTCATCAGACACATCACACATACCTCACACACATCCCACAGTGTACTTACACATGTCGCAAACATGTACACATCACACACATTCACATAACAGATATTTGTATTACATGCATTCACACATATATATGCACACATGCATTCATATATTACACTTGTATCACATTCACGTATACACAAATCACTTGTAGGCATACACACATCATACAATATGTGCATATACAGATCACATACATATACACATCAGAATGCACACATGCAACATACACATGCAACATATGTATACATCATGCATATTCAGAACACACATACATAGTACATACTCAAATCACACATATTGCACATACATATACACATCCTATAGATACACCCAGCATACACACACATACTACACACATCACATATACAGACACACATCACACAATTCACACATCATGTACTTATGTCACACACATTCGCATGTCCACACATCATAGCCTTACATCTCACACAAGAAGCAACCGTCGCTGCTCTGGGCAAGCATAAAGATACAGGGGTGGGAGACGACAATCAGGCTCAGGGACAAAGGCAGCTGAGGCAGCAAGATCTGCAACTAACACAACTTCAGGGCCAAGGCTGCACAGAGCCAGGCCTGTCTTCTCCCTGAAGCAGGCTCCCAAGAACCAGGGGACAAAAACCAAACGAGCCCTCAGTTTCCCAAGTTCAAAGCTGGCTCCAAGTCACAGGCAGTGAGTCTGCAGCTCAGTCACATGGGTTGGGCTCTGAGAGACCTGCCCCACAAAAGCAGAGGAGTGGGACTCTGCAGTCACTGGGTGCTCTCTGTGACTCCTGCTCTGTCTGGTGACAAGCGAGGAAATGGTAGCTTAGGCTTTGTTCTGCCTGGTGTCTCACTCTTTGCACAGGCGGCTTTCTGTGGGTGCAGAGGGGACAGGCAAAGTCCTGGTTCCCCAGCTGTGAGAGTATTACCAACCAGCCTCTTCAAGGCACTGTGGATTGCCCCCGCCCCCCAGGGATCGCCCCTGGTAGACAGGCCTTGGGGATAGAGACCAAGTCCCAGAGGCCAGCCAGCTGCTTCTGTACCATCGTGGGGGGCTTGGCCCTGCCTGTGTGTGTGCACAGCCCTTTTCCCTCTCTGCAGGGGTCTGCCGGCCCTTCCCTCACCAGCAGACACTCTGCATAAATAGCACGGTACTGACTGGCCCTGCTCAGGGACCCAGCTAAACTGAGATTCCTTCAAGGCTGAGAGACGCTCTAGTCAATGCTCACTGAATGAGTAAGTGTGTGAACAGCCCTTCCGGGGCTGAACTTATTTGGGGGTGGGGGGTGGAGTCGGTGGGGGGTGCTGATCACCTAGCAGCCTGCCTAGTGATCTCTACCCCTCCATGCTTATAAAAAGGGGGGAGGAAATCCCTTCTTTACAGTTCTGCTCAACCAGCCCCAGGGCCTTCCCAGAAGCCAAGGAAGGGCACCTGGTTCTCACCTCTTTCTCCAGTCACAAACATCAGTGAAGGTCTGGGCTGGCCTCAAGGAAGAGGGGACCCAGGAGCCAGCCAAGGGCCTTGGAGAGATGCGGAGCAAGTCTAGCTGGCAGGGAATGCTTACTAGTAGCCAAAACTTAGTTTTTTCTACAAACCATCAGCCTTTCTTTACACATCCAGAAAAAGGCTTTCAGGATGTGTGGGGCATGGTGAGTCCATTCAGGGCTCAGGCTGACTGCCTTTCACCCACTATTGTCATCAGGAGGCTGAAAGCAGCCACCAGCAGTGAAGGGACAACAGGGGCGGTTACCTGAAGGGACAAGCAACTATTCGCCTTGGATGTCATAAAAGCTGCAGCAAGGCGAGGAAAATGTTGGTCCCTCCAGTCTGCCAGGTGATGTTGGGAGGGAAAATTCTATTTATTCCAAGACACAAGTGCCCCACTTGCCCTAGTGACCACATCTGAGTCAGCTGTGGGACGGAGAGGGAGGAGGCAGGGCTACCTCCCTAGTAAATCTGGGGACATTCTCCCATCCAAACCCCTACCCAGATCTGAGGGTAACAGACCCTGCTCCTGGCCTGTCATCATCTTGAGACTCTGCATATGGGATGCTGGCCTTGGGGTCCATCCACACACCCAGCTCCTCTCCGCAATGTTGGCAACTGGAAAACCACCTTTTCCAGAGTGTTTTGAACTTTTCTCTCCTTTTAACACCCTCAACAGTCTCTCTTGCATGTGAATACTCTGGTGTCTTAAAGAAAAATCTGAGCTCCTTGAAGGAACCCCACAAGTATGGCAGACTGGGCTGCCTTTTCCCAGCCTGAGAGGGTCCCGCCCCTTCCCTCCCCTGTCTCTTCCTCAACCCCGATTTTTATTATTATTATTATTATTATTATTATCTTTTTATCCACTCCTGCTTCCTTCATTTTCTTTGCAGCTGCAGCAGAGAGATATAGTAAAGCTACTGTATAGGATTTTGAAAGCAGGGCCGCTGAGAGCTTTCCAAACTCCATACAAGCCGGTTATTCTCTGGCTTGTTTTCTTTGGCTTCAGGTTAGTAGCGCAGAATGAGTCAAACAGTATTAACTTTCAATAGGGAAGTGGTGTGGTCAACCAGAGCTGTTTGCGGCTAGATTGTGAAGATAGGTAGGGCAGGTAATGAAGAACAGCCCATAAGACTGCGAGGGGGCCCCGGAGGGAGGCGCCTCGCTCACAAAACGGCTCCAATAATTAAGTCAACACAACTCACACCATCCTTTTTGAGTTGGCTGAGGAATTAACACCAAGGTCTCTGACCAGCCAGCTTTGGGAAATTGGCCACGTCAAGAATTGGACAATCGAGCACTTTGTGGGTTTAAGGATGTCTTTTTTTAAAATGTTGCCAAAGTCATGGGAAATCTAGTTAGGATGATTTCCCCTACTTACAGCATGTCACTCTGCATGGAGTTTTATTCCTCTCTTAGCCCAGCTTGGGGTGTGAGAGGCTCATCCCTCCCTCCTCCTCCACCTCGCCCTCTTCTTCCTTCTCCCCCTCCTCATCCTCCTCTTTCCCCCTCCTCTGCCTGGTCCCCTGCTACCCACATCATTATCTCCATCCTCATAGTAAACCACAGAAGACCACAGCTCTTTTTCTCCAGGCCAGAAGATACTGCTTTCAAAACACAAATGCTCCTTTAAACACAATATCCTACTTTTAGGGGCTGATAAAAACCTTAAAAATACCAATCTCTCCCTCTACAGATGAGAAAACTGAGGTTAAGGAGATGTGAGCTACAGAGCTGCAGGGAGGCACACCCAGGGCCAGAACCTAGGCCCACACTCTCTGGGTAGCGTGCTTTCCACCAGGCCTGCCTCTCCTTTGCCCAGGGCTCAGGATTCCTGTAAGTTCAACACAGCACCTCTTAGAGAAGCGTAGTCCTCAAGACTCAGATTTCAGTGGTTTCCAGTTTTTTCTCCCCACACTCGGCTACCTATTTATTTTGAAACTGGCTGAATCACCCAAGCAGTAGAAGAGATTTCTCTGATCTTGCCCAGACCAGGCAGGCGACCTGTATGTCAGCAGTGGACCTGACAGCAAGCTGGACTTTGGAAGAGTCTCACTCCCAAGCAGCTGCAGTTTTTGAAACTGGCAACAAAGCTCAAGGGTATAGCATTTCATCTCCCTGAAACCTAATCCAGCAATCTCGGGCAGCATCATATATAAAAAGCCACGGCGTGGGGAAACAAGGCCGGAGGTCCCAGCAAGCAGCACTGGGATTGTGCCCTGCGTGCTGCTGTTCTCAAGCCTCTGGCCGTGTGTTTCATTGAAAGAACATGGGATAGTAACAGCTGTGGGAGAAAAACTGTGTTTTGGTTTTGGAGAAGATGAAAATATATTCAAATAAAACTCAATTCTCGACTGTTGGCCAAGATTGCTTTGTTTGTTTCCCACATTTTTAAAAGGTAGATAGACATAGGGAAAGGATATGGAAAGATATTCTAATGGCACAAGGCAAAATTTCTGAAAATATGGATTCACAGTGCTGACTGATTTCAATGTGTATTTCTTCACTGTGATGTTCTTCTTACCAACCCTGAAGGAGGACACGATGAAGTGAAATCTATCTTTAAGAAGTCAGTCATTATTTTATTTAATATCCCTAAGATCTTTATGCAATACATGCAAAATGGTGATAGTTTTTCTACTATCATTTTCAATTATTTAACATGTATTATAGTTCTATTATCTTGAAGATAAATGGTTTAAAACACACTCTGATAACAGTATCTCAATTTATATAAAACAACTCTATATAGCGGAAAGACCTGTATTATTATTAATATTTTCATCTTATAGATGACTTAGTGGAAGCTTCTAGATTCCAGGAACCATGGCAAATTGCACATCAGCCTATGTTCTTGATTCTCAGTTAAAAACAGAACTGTATTTTGATAAAAACCTTTAATTATTTGGAAAAAGCCCACTTCTTCCCCAAAGAACCTGGGCGATATGGTTAACGTGGTTGTGCGTCCTGAGAAATAGATTTATTGAGCTGGTTCAGCGCCTCAGTGTTTGGAGTAACTAACAGGTAGATGGGAAGGAAAAGGAGAAAAAAGCCCTTATTGGACTATAACCCGAGGACCAAATTCACTAGGTTTTGTTTTTGTTTTTTTCCTGAAAACTTGGCTGAAGAATCCTTAGGCAGAAATCCATTTGTTTTCCTAGGTGTGGGTGGTGGGACAGTACAAAAGGGACCTGCTGTGTTGGGCGAGGTCCTCGGACGTATTACTTCATTCATTCTGCACAAGAAATCCCACGACAGGGAAGCTGTCTTCCTGGTTTTACACCTGAGAAGCAGGGGAAGGGGCTAGGGGGTGGGAGGTGGTCCATGTAGTCACCATGGAGAGCCAACTTTGAAGGTTGGGCTGTCAGCCCCATCCCAGCCTGCCTCTTGGTCTGTCTCATTTAATCATCACTTCCCTGCAAGATAAGCATCAGGAAGTCCATTCTCCAGAGGGAGAAACTGAAACACACCACTGGTGTAAGTAGCAGCAATTTGCCCTGAAGTCAGGTTTGGCTCCACTCTCCTGTCTCACTTCCTGCAGCTCCCTGGGATTCCCTGTGCAATCTGATTCACTTCTGAAATACTGGGGTTCATCCCTGAAAACAGCGTCAGGGAAGAGCAAAAGATGTCACTGCATATTTCTCCTTAAAATGAATGAATTAGAAATATCATAGAACCACTCAAAGGTAATTAAAATTGAAGAGATAGAAGGAACAAATCTAATAGGGCCATACAGTACTTAAGAACCCACTTATTTCAAATATTTACTTTTTATCTTGAATGATCAGAAGATGACTTATAAGTCATGGCGAATGAAAATAATGATGAAATCAAGCAAGTAAATAAAATATTAAGTTTGGCATTTCAGCACAGGAAAGCACACGTGATTGATTTTGATAACAGTGCAGGCTTTAGTTAATACTCACTTTAATGGAACCAGAGTATACTTATGTGTAACTCATGGAAACACCAAATCAATGTATTGCCAGTAACTGACTTTATAGGGCTTTGCGGAGTTGGTGGGTTAGTTCTACTGTGTTACTTTTTCAGAAAGGCAAACAGAAAAGAACTTTGTTTAGGGTACTTAAATTTTTTTCTTCCATAGTGGTTTCACCTATAGAGGAATTTCTAGAGTATTTGCTATTCACTATAGCAAACTTTTTCAATGATACTGTATCACTTTCATGTTGAAAAAGACCTTCCCATCCAACCAAATGCCAGTGTCCCGTGATGCACCTGATAAGACAGCTGGTAACATACACTAATTATGTAATTCACCCCATCTGTCATACCAACATTTTATAGTTTATAGCCAAACAGCAAGCCTCTTTACAAAATTGTTTTAAAAGAAAAGCATATGGAAAGAACAGAACTCAGAAATTGTAAATTAGCTCAGGTGAACTTAAACACAGATCCAGGATAAAGGGAGGTAGGTTTTACTTATGTAAGCAAAACTTTTGGAAATTTTTCTTTTTTCTTTTGTTTTGGTGGAAGTGGCAGGGTTCTAAGAGACCCACTATCAACTTCTTGCTAATGCCTTTCCTCAATGCATGGCTTACAGAAAAAAAACCCAAGCCTTCGGGGAAAATGCAAGGGGAGTTTTTACAAAATGAAAAATGTAAAGTGACTAGTGGATGAAAATAATCCAAATCCACCCGAAAGCAGGAAGTCAGATGCATTATAATGCGCTATGATGCTGTCAGGTCGCCCACAATCCATCAAAAGGCTGCAAGGCCACTCACCCCCACGGGAGATGCACAAATGACTGTGGGACCTGACCACGCCACTCCGAGGCCAAGCCACAGAGCACACAGCCAGCTGCCATGCATGCTCTGGTGCTGCACGTTCGTTTGGGAAACTCAGAGGGTGGCTGGCTGTGCATCTGTGCCCGAGAAGCCACGGTGTGGCTAGAGATGCAGGCACCCCGGGGAGATGAACTGTACTCACTCAGTACCATCTGTGAGCACCACAGCTGAGGATTCAACCAATATCGGGTTAAAACTATCTGAAAAACATGTACAGACTTTTTTTTTTATCCTTGTTCCTCAAAGTATAGGTGGTATAACAACTATTTATATTACATTTACACTGTATTAGCTATGATAAGTAATCTAGAGATAATCTATACGGGAAGATATGTGCAAATACTATACTATTTGATATAGAGAACTTGGGGATGTGCAAACTTTGATCTCTGGGAGGGATCCTAAAATCAATCTCTTGGGGATCCCCAAAGATGCTGTATAAGAATCATGCTTTTTTTTCTACAAAGGAAGAGGAAGAGACCCTGCTTCAGCTACACGCATATATTAAAAAGCACCTAAGCGTTAGATCCCAGGTACCGACTTTTGATGCTACTGAGGCATGATTTTTCCCTGAGTTTTTCACCCAGTGCAGTGTTTGAAAGGATGCCCATTTTACTCTGTAGGGACTTAGGGACTGTGCCCAGAGTGTTTCAAAGGTCCACGATATGCCAGAAAAGAAAGTTTTATTGGGTCTAGATCCAAAACAACTAAAACAAACAAAAATCAAAATATATAAATGTTTAATTAAATGTCAAAAAAATGCAACATTATGGCAACTTCATGAATTTTTAAATTTAAGCTTCACAGACCTTTTTTTGTTTATGGAGTTTTCTCATTTCTAAAAGGATTCCAAGACTAAACACAAATCATAGCTGACCTCTTTCAGTACTCGCCATGTGCCAGACAGGGTTCTGAGTGAGCCACAGAGGCTGTGGCATTCAGCCTCCCAACCCCGTGACACTCGGATGGCCACTGTCCCTGTTTCACAAAGGTCTGCTAGGCCAAACACCCACCCAGGTATTGGCACCCCAGAATCAGCAAGTGCAAACATGGGAACTCAACTTCTGGTCAAAATCCCACGTTGATGGCAGAGAAATCAGGGCCACAGGAAATGAAATGAGTTACTCATAGCCAGAGAATTTCGAAAACAAATTACAAAGCCCTTTCAAAACTTCACAGCAAAAAATGATACTTAATGTAGAAGCCGGGTGCTTGCGGATTTGTCTGCTGTGATGTAGGGTGACATCGCCCAGGAAGGAGGCTTGGGGGTTGTGGCCTGTGATAGGGCCCCATTTGTGAGGAACCTGTGGTTCTATTTTGCTGACAATATTCTGTTACCCCTTTGGAGTGGGAACTAATTTAGAGATTATCTCGTCCTATTGCTTAGTTCGACCAAAGAGGAAAATGAGGACTAAAGTACTTAAGATAATTGCCGAAGTTCACACCCACAGGTCTGGTGGCGCCAGTGTGAAAACCCGTGTCCCTTAGTTCGGGATCCATAAATCTTTTTACACATTTTAAGATTAAGGAACGGAAGCCTAAATGCAGATAGGCATTTTCCCCACTTTTAGCGTATCATATAATAAGCTCTAACCGGTACAATATGTTGGTTTCAATCTCAGCTTCACTGGCAGGGCATTCATAATACTGATACGGTTTTGCAATGATGTGCATAGCAGAGAGTCAAAGTAATGGTTTAAGTTTCATTCTCTGTTTCTTCTTCCCTCTCTCACTCTCCTTGCATTTGATCATTTCTTTGAGTATTTACTTGTACCTGAAAGAAACTGCTTTTCTTCCTTCCTACAGCAACACAAATGCTGTCGAAAAATTCTCAGGGGCTTCTTGGTAGTTACCAAGAATTCACAGGCCCTTCCCCAGTTTACTGTGAATCATACCAAGTGGGTTATCGTAGCTTCCAAGGGCAGAAGCATGTGCCTTTCTGGGTCCTCTCACATTCTCATTTGTCCCAGAGATCCTTCCAGACCCTAGCCTTGAACTACAAAAATAATAAAGAGGAAACGATTCTAAAATTTGTTGGGAACCTTTAGGCATGATTGCTATTAATGCTTTAAAACTGCCTTTGCTAAGTCTTCAGGTTGTTGGGGAGCTTAACACAGAGGAAATTAAAGTAACAGCATGAAGGTCCCCCAGAATTTCCACCTTAGTTGGAAGCACCTTTCAAAGTGGGGTGGGGGTCCATATGAGTAAGTAGAGCATCTTCCTCCTTTCTAACCCTCTGTTTCCCCCCCATGTTGTATTTGGGTAGGAGGGGTGGAAGAGCCATTTCTGTGGACCAGGATTTCACCCAGAAACAATCCATACCCAAATCTGATATTTTAAAACTCCAAGGGACGAGGGAATACATAAATCATCATTCATTTTCTGGGAGATGTGCTTGAAGTGATTCCCCATGATTGCAGATTGGAAATCACAATCCTGAGATCGCAGAGCTATAAACTTATGTGATATTTCAACAACCAGCCAGGAGCAAAGACTACCACATAGGTTTCCTCCTGCTGCCCAGATTCAGGCTATGCATATGGGCTTTCCATGAAGTCCTCCATTACAGGGGGACTCAGCTCAGATGGCCACCCTGGTGATCACTTTTGTCAACTTATTCACCTGTCCTGCGTGTCAACACGTGTTGTGCACTGCCCTTGGTTTGGGTCCCCGTTGCTGCCAGAGCCCCAAGCAGAACCAACAGCCAACACATGTGACCCTCGTGGCAATGACTACTAGGGACTTTCTGAGGAGAACTGCACTCCAGCCTTGCCTGGAGGAAGACACTGATTCCTTCCAGTCAGTACAAAAGCTACAGGCCTCTGCTTTACAAAGAAAACCATATGTGAACCAGACCTGTGCTGATAAACCCTCCTAGTAAAAAATACAGGAATTAACAGTACAATGACTCTCAAATACTAGCAGGGTTCTTAGAAACAGACATTGGCTGGAATCTGTAGATCCCAGTGCCAGGACTGTTTCGTTGCAATTCTGCCTTACTAACTGGGTGATGATGGGCAAGCCACCCAATTTCTTTCTGTTTTAATTTGTTTTACTCATTCTTTCAAAGGTTGTGTAAGTTAACGTGACTGAAGCACTTTGGTATTGGGCCAACAACATTTTCTAATGCTAGCTATTATTATTTTTAGGTGTTTTTATTATGAAGAAAAAAATAACTTTTTCAAAAAGAAACTCTACTTAATCATAAGAATAATTCATAAGTGCAGTCATCCCACACATTTCTGACAATCTTGATTTTTAAGTATTTTTGAGTCTACTATCATTATAAGTTTATAGGTACTTTTCAGGTATTTCTTCATTTGAAACATATTTGTCATATATAAAGATAACATTTCACATGTATGTATTAGTTTTTCTACTTTCTTTCAATGTCATAAAAGAAACCTATATTTGTGTGACATAATCTTGACAAAGTACTTAAAAAAAGAACTGCACGATGAAGCCTTAGTCCCTTTCGTTGACCCATTTTAACTATAATGCTTTATAAAAAAAGATAAGTCAGCAAGAAGACTATCACTCTAGAAAGTTCTCCAGAGTTGTAAAGAAGGACTCTACCTTGGTATCCATTACTGTGAATCTCAAGAGCTCAAGCAGAACACAGTGACTACGAAGGACTCCTTTCCCCAAGGGCATGAGTTGCCCCAGAAAATAGCCAATATCTGTTTTATTGACCTTTTTGAATTTTAATTAGGTTTCTCAATGATCCAGATGTAATGGGTACTTGACCAGACAGGCAATAGCTGCCCAAACCAAACCATCAGGTAGCACCCTACTTATTCACTCTCCTCAACCTTCTCTCTGCAAAATATGTTCCTCCATCTCACTGAGCCAAGGTATCCATTCAATTATTTTATGAGCTATCTGTAGAGACTGTACTTTTGTATTTCAGTGTTATCACAGTCACCTAAATTGTACACACATGGGCTAAGAGCTGGAATGTTTCCATCAGATCTCCAGAAACACAAGAACTACATAAAACAACTATTCAATAGCTTTTTGGGAAAATTCCTTTCATTGTATGTTTCATGCTTAAACTGTCTTTCAATGCATTAACAAGCTAGTAAGTGTTCTACCTACTAACTGAAAACAGATCTCTTTGCTGCTTGCAAGATTCAATCTGGGACAGACAGTAACTTTGGACAGCTCTCTTCTTTCATAGTAAATTGAACTGTTCAACAATTACTAATTTCTGTACTGGTCTGAGATGTTTTTAAAAAATATTCCCATTTAATGTAGGAGAAAAAAAAAACTCAAGTTCTGACTTAGAAGTGGCAGGTCAGTTGGTGTAAAAGAGCAAGTAATCACTTGAAATGCAAGATACTTAATTTTCTTTGGAATACACTTTTAACTAGGACCTCACCACTGAAGACCATCAAAGAGAGGAGGGAACATCACATTTTCCTATAGGCTCAACCAGCAAATGGGGTGAGGATGTTTTTTATTCTTAGTCCTTCACTCAGGTACCCAAACAGCAGGCTGGTGGAGAGAAGCTCTCTCTGGCCTTCAGCACAAACACTTCACATTGAAGGCTCCACACATGCAATGGGGAGCCATCACTTGACCTCGCTGATCTTAGAGCTGAGACCAAGGTGAGCAATCACAGAAGCCAACTCCTCATTCATAAAAATACCAAGGACACAAGTGAGAGGACTCAGAGCAGATGAGGTGTAAGAAGATGTGTTGTGAATAAAGAGACAAACAGAACAACGGACAGGTAGCCAGGAGGACAGCACAGGATACCCTAGGTGGGGTATCTGAAGTTCTTCATTCCATTTCTAACTTTGCCACAGCAATTTTTTTTAGGCCTTTGTGTATCTCCTCACTTCTCTGGGCTGCTTTTCCTTATCTTTGAGTACTTATCCTGACAGCTCTCAGGTCCCTTCTGGCTCTCAGTCTTTGATTTCATGAAATGAGAGAGCTCTGTGACACGACTCAACTTGGCAATGCCAGAGCCATTTTGGCAAAATTGCCCAGAGTTCATACAAAGCCCCAACCCCATGTAGGAGACTAGGGAGGTCTCTAACACAGAGACTGATACCATTTGGTGCCCTGTGGTACACTTAGGGTCCCCTTACCATGGTGCTGGAAAGAGACTGTGAGCAGAGCACCACCAAAAAGAAGTCCCTACCTTGAATCAAGGTGTTCAGATAAGGAAGTGAAAATGTGGACAAAAACCAGCAGAGACGGTCCCCCAGCTCCAGAGGTGAAAGAAAAGCCAGCATGTCCCAGGTTGCCCCGGGGACCTGCTAGCACTTGGCTTTTTCTAGAAGTCTCGTGGGAAACGAGACAATCTCCCTGGGGCTATCAACACTTCTCTATATCACACTTCTTATTTCCGCACATTGAGTCTTCCCCTATACCCTAAATCCATTTGGCAGGAAAGACTCCGAGGCAAATCTCTTGAGTCTGTCAAAGGGCCTTCCTCCTAACGACTGGTACGTTATGCTATAGAACAGCAGGGGTCTTGTACACAGGGCATCCAGGCAGCCCACTACAATCACTGAGATGTATCTTTCCATTCTAACTGTCAGTTCTTAAGTCAGAGCAGCCACCGGTTGTTTTTTGAAGCTCAACCACCCCGTCAGTTCTTTGACTATTACAGGAAATGCTGGCGGTGAGGCAAACACCGGTCTTTTCCACACCTCAGAGACTAATGGGAGTAGGAGGTGAACTGGGTCTCCTGGTTTAAGATTCTTCCTCAGCCAGCCCAGCCTCTGAATTGTGCAAGAGACAGCTGCTGCTACTGGTTTTGAATTTAGTGGCTGTGCAGTCCCTGAGATGAGCCTTTCTCTGAGTACACTTGCTCCTTTCCTGGTGCTCTGTGGCCAGCTACGGCCCATTGGTACTGGTGCCATGTTTAATGCAGGGCTGATGAGACCCTCTGGTTAGCCGTTCCTACTCTGTTCACCTAGGAAGTGCCATAGAGGTTCCAGGGCTGTGTGACACTGATGCAGTCTTGGGTCTTTGGTCTGCTTTCCACACATAAAGGGGATCATGGGTGTGAACAAGGCCTAGGCTTCCCTGAGTCTGGGCATGGCTGGAAAGCTTCGATGGGCTTAATGAGAAAAAGCTGGAGGCCTCCAGGGAGTGAGAGAGAGGAGCCAGCTATGGAGCATGCTGCTGAGCACAGCAGACGGAGGCACGGGACCCAGATGGGGAGCACCATGTCCTAGGGGCTGTTCCTGGTGGGCATGGGAGCTCTCTGAGGGAGCTACCCGCTCAGGAGCACTGGGAAAGTGGAAGCCGTGAAGGGAGTGGTTCTAACAGATGGTCCAGATGCTGGAGGTTTTGGGTAGGACTACAGGAAAGGCTGCTACTAGCTGCCATGATTGCTGGATGGCTCTGTAGAGCTACACACCAGAGGGCTACCTTTGAGCCCCACAGGAACCACCGTGTTGAGGTGGGCATCTGGAGGGAGCAGGGCCCCCAAGGGCTACTGTAGAGTCCCACAGAACCACCATGTTGACGAGGTCGTGTGGAGGGGATTGTGCAGTGATACAGGCAGGGATCCTCCATTGAAGAGTGCCATCATTTCCTGAGCTCATTCTCTGTACCCATAGCATCATTTCGTTTTATCTTATAAGAAAGCTCTCATTATCATCCCCATTTTACAGAATAGGAAATTGAGGTTCAGAGAAGCATTGAAACATGTTAAAGCCTGAAGCACTTGTTTGGCCCTAAAGCCTTTACATTCTCATTCCATTCCACCCCTGATCACCCACATGACAAACTTCCAGTGACAGGAGGAAGTCCCATGTTTCAATCTCCCAAACTCTGGCAAGAGAAAGCACACAGGTCCCACTCGGAACCTGGTGTGGACCTGGCATGGACCTGGCACTTGGGTGCTGGGCCCAGGATGCAGCTGGCCCACAGACCAGGAACTGTAGGCCAGCCTCAGCTCCTGGGCAGGGTGTGGCTCTGGAAGAAAGTGTTACTCTTGTGTTTACTCAAAGATAGTCATTAAGTCACTGTGAAGATATCTTTTCTGCAGACTAAACAACCCCACTCCTATTTTAAAAAGCTTTCCCCACAGGAGTTATTTTTTGGTCCTATCTTTCTATATTTACTGGTTACCCCCAGGCATTCTTCTACCCCTCCATTCTCTATTTTAAACAATTTCGTAATGGGATTTTGATCTGTACCAAAGAAAAGGAACACACTCAGTTTTCATCTCCAGCTTGAACAAATTAATAAAAGGCTAGCACGGATGGTGATCAGCCCCCTGTGGCCACTCAGCTCCTCAGGCCTTTTATGGCCAACCTTGTGCCTGCTCAGTATCCATTCCCTTTTGTTTCTGATCCTGCTGAACTTTGCTATGCATTTCAGAAACTACTCCTTGGTGTCACACAGCCCCTAGACAGTTCTAACATGCACTCGAGTCAGGCTAATTTCCCTGTGATCACTAAGAGGATGTTCAAAAAGAGCCCTGTGCCCAGAGACAACCTTTGAGGAGTAAGAGTGCTGAAAACAAACTTCCTTCTCCCTGCAGGGGCCTGACATTCCCCTGGGGAAGAGGCTTTGAGGGGACACTTACTCCGGGGTTCTCGGGGTCCATCCACTGTGATTTTGATGGCTCTGTGGTACGTGGCAACTTGCGGAGGGTTTGTGAAGACAGTGATGGTCAGAGTGAAGCTCTTCCCTGTTGGGACACAAAATAGGCAAAAATGAATGAGGGAATGGCTTCCATTCATCTGTTGGGTAATTCAGTGATTGTTAATTTACACTTTCCAGCTCTCAAACTGGAAAGGTGACAGGACTTCAGCACATGTTACTGGTGTCCCATTACTGCCTTGAGTCTGGCTTTGCTAACACTCTGGAACGCACACCTAGGCTATTTCACTAGGTATGACACGATTCATACGTATATGGATTTAACTCAATCATCGACAAACCATAGGACCAAGGGAGACTTCAATTTATTTTCTTCCAAGTCAAGACTTCAGAGAATCCTAAAGTCAGACAGGTAGCCACCCACTCCCTGGCCCCTCATCTCTGCCCCCTCTCCCCATATCATCTTCCCCAGTTATTTTATAAAATCAAGGCAAAGAGAAATGAAGCTATATCCACCTTACTTCTGAGGATCAGAAAATAAAGAATTTCTAAGTTTGAGGATACGCTGAGTTAGAATAATTAGCTCAGTACTTTAAACGTACTAGTTGTTAGTTGATTTTAAATATTATTTATAAATACCAGTTATTATCAGAGGCACTCATAATTGGCCAGAAGGAAATTTTTGGTGAATTAATGAATTTAAAGATATATAATAGATAGATTAAGATTTAATAATTAATATAAATATGTACCTAGGTCTCCACGCAAGTATTTTACATATACTTATGAAAGGTGAACTCAGCTTTATTGCCTCAGTTTGACAATTTCAATACATTTCTTCTTGACCAAGTGGCTTCAAGGATAGATTCTGGGTTTGAATTCTGACTAACTGGCTTTCAGCAAGTCCCTAGATCTAGACCTCTTGATGCCTTGGTGTCCTTGCCTGTATGAAGAATATATGTAACTTTCCCTACCTGACAGACTTTTGGCAGAGACTGGATTAATATGAGTAAAACCACTAAAATGCCATCTGGTATTCAAAGTGTGTATAGGTGTTAATTCACTACTTCTCTTTTCTCAAAGTTCTACAATGGGATTATAATATTTGACTAAATATGCCATTAAATATGGTATCTATATAGTTTTTCGAGATACACAATTTCTTTTCTTAATCATGTAGTATAAAGTAAAATCCAAAATAAATGAAAGGAACATAAACCATTGTCCATCCATTCTTATCTGTTCCAAAAATCATTTACTATTTTAAAACTCAACTTCTCTTACTTCCCCCAAATAGAAAGAACAGAATATTTTCAATTGTCAGGCATGTTTTAATACAAAGGAAGGTCATGGGAAAATGTTCAGTGAGAATACACTCTTTGACCACAGTAGGTTAACAATTCCTAATCATGAAAACCCCCACCAAACAATCCCCAAGGATTTGTAGTCCATCTCTTACAGTCTGTGATAAAAAGAATAGAAAATGACTCCTGGATGATGAAATCTGCTTTGCCTGGTATGGCTTTGTAATTTAAGTCTCAAATGACCTGTATAATGGAACAGGCGAGAATGTATACTAGGAAGTTGTAGTCCATGAGATCAGGGTATTGGGGTACCAGGAGGCCCCACATCTGAAGGCTTCTGGTTCTGGAACAATCCAGCTGGACTGTATGGATCTGCCATCTTTGGCTATCCTCTAGATGTTACCAGGCGACACTCCAGATGGCTCCATCTCTGACATGGAGCTGATGTGGAAGGATGAGTAGAAGAGGCTTAGCTTGGTCCACCAGGAAGGGCACATTGATGTGGCGGCAGACACGTAGTTAGCTGTCCATTGCTGTGATCAGTCTGGCTTTCTAACCACAGATCAAGGAGTGATGGCGGCCATAGCCTGGAGCGGCAGTATCCACGAGGCCAAATGCTGGTAAAGCAACATTCCCAAGGTCTTCTGGTCATCCATCTCTCTCACCAAGAACCCATGAGAATTATACCTTTATCACTGAGATTGAATCCTAGAACTGGTTTCTAGAATCTTCAACCTGGTAAGATCCTACCCAACCCACACTGCTTCTCCCTCTCTGCCCAGCCTTGACTTGGGTCCCCCAAGTTTCCTCTCATGAGCCAGGACATTGTGACTTCAAGTCTTGGTTCACCAGCTATGCAGGCCTCCTAGCTTGAGTCTTCCCTCTGTCAAAGTCCAGCTGGTTCCTGGTCACTTATTCCTCAGGTAGCCTTTCTTGAGAGGACAGTCTGCTTTGTCGCTTTGTGGGCCCTCTGATGAATCATTCTTTACTTCTCATTAATAAGGATGTTGGTTTGGATAGAGTTTGTACCTATCTAGGTACCTAACTTCCCTGAGGGCAGAAGTCATGTTCTGCATTCCAAAGTGTCCCTCACAGATGTGGGAGAAGAGGGTGGCAGGAAGGGACTCCAGGGTGGAAGAGGATTGAAATGAAGAATATAAAGTACCTAAAGACACCAGCACCAGACAGTGACAGCGCCCAGTCCTCAGGAAGCCCAGGGCGTGTGTGTATGTGTATACACACGCATGCAAGCATATGTGTGCATGTGTGTATGGATGTGTGTTTCCATATGTATATGCATGGATTCATGTGCGTGCATGAGTATATGGATGGCTGGATGCTTGTGTGAATGGGTGCGTGTATAGGTGGGGTGTGAAGAAACGAAGAGAAAGAGTAGGTTCTTCCAGCAAGAAGGGCTGGATTCTCATACGAATGGTTTTACCTCCCTGGGTCTCAGTTTCCCAACCTTCAAAAGGAGAAGGTTGTTGCAATGGCTGCAAAGTCACTGGCAACCCTGTGATCGCATCTTCCGTGGGTCCCGGAGGGCTTCTGCTGCTGCCTCCAGCTGCAGCTTTGGCGATTTCGCAATCATGCCATGTTCATAAATGACCACGAGCAGAGTTGCTTAAAACAGCAGAAATTTACTCTCTCACAGTTCTGGAGGCCACAAGTCCAAAATCTAGGTGTGGGACAAAATGCACCCCCTCTGGGGGTGGGAGTATCCTTCCTGGCTTTCTGGATTCTGGCCTCATTCACAGTCCTTGGCATCCCATAGCTTGCTGACTCAGCACTTGAATCCCCGAATCCTGCTTCAAAGGCTGCCTTCCTACTTTGTGTCCCAGGCTCCCAATTTCCCTCTCCTCATGAGAACCAGTCATGGATGCAAATCTAGTAGGATCCTACCTCAGTTATAGCTGTAAAGTTACTATTTCCAAATAAGAGTCTATTCTGAGATCCTTGGTGGACATGGATTTTCAGAGGACACCGTTCCACCCAGTACAAATATAAAAAGTCCTAAGAATCCCTGTCAAGACATTGGCTTTCTGGATTCTGGCCTCACTTACAGTCCTCTAGAACACTTCTGCCTCTATGGTGTTTCTCCCACAATTGTCCCACCCACAATTTCCTAACTGACAGCCATGAAATATTTGTGTTCCTAATGCTGGTATCTCTAGGTCTATGTAGAATTTCCAACTTTTCAAACACTTTCCCGTATACTATTTCATTTGGTCCTCACAACAGTCTCATGAAATAAACAACATAGATCACATTGCTCTTGGTAAGTGGCAAAGAAACGCCGTGCATGCATACATGGGTACACCAATCTCTTTACATTCACGGATCTTTCCATGATCACTGATGTTTAAATCTCTAATTGCAAATCTGGCACTAACACCAGGAATCCAAACTCCTGGTATTTCACCCACACTCGGCCACTGTCCCCTGAAAGTGAAAACTGTCCTGGTGACTCTAATGTGTACAAATTGTCCTCGACAGCAGTGAACCTGGGTTAGAGTTCAAAAGCAGTCTCTTCCTAGGCTGAGTTTGGGCTTTGGCAATTGAACTCTTGCGACGTCCCCTTGGTTAACCACAGACTAGCCTACTTCACAGAGCAACTCAGCCGACCAAGTGAATATTTGCAAAATCATTGCTCATCATCATAATTCTTATTATTTTATGCTCATCATTTCAGGTGTAGTCACAGGAGTTTCCAAAAGCCCCAGCCAAAGCTACCAGGAGGGGCATTTCCACCACACTACCATGGTTCTCCCTGGGGGTAGGGTCTGTGGTCTGCCTCACGATGGGCTCTGTCTACAGCTCAAGCACACAGGCCTCTGTTTATCTTATAGGCAGAGATGGTATTCTTTTCCCACAGGGGGATGTGATGTTTTTCCACTGGCCTTCCTTCTTCCAGCCAGACCTGGCATCCACCTTGACCAGGGCATGCAGTTAGCCATCAGACATGTCTAGTGAATGCTCTGCCCTCTACTTG
The DNA here is from genome assembly GCA_004365215.1 of Cuniculus paca. Lineage (NCBI taxonomy): Eukaryota > Metazoa > Chordata > Mammalia > Rodentia > Cuniculidae > Cuniculus > Cuniculus paca. Next base: position 20,407 of record RJWT010000016.1, read on the forward strand.
CCCCAGCCCATCGCTGCTCAGACACAGTCCTGCTTAGCCAGCACCTGTGGAAGTCAGGGCTGTGCCCCGGAGCGCACGTGTCATTAACCAAATTCCCTCATTAAAATGACCTGTGGGCCTGGTATTTTAAGTACGTGGGTGTGGAAAGTGAAAGACTCTCAAGTGTTTTTCTCAGCAAGCTGCAACCGGAAGAGCAAGCAAGGCATCAGAGGCGGGCACTGGAGAACAGGTTGGCTAAACAACCATGGCCCTGCTCTCTGTGAGGCCAAATCCAGGTGCCCAGGAGCCGGACAGCCCAGTGAGAGTTCATATTCATGGCTGCAGCCTGGCTGGAGTCCCTGCCCTCTGAAAGCAGTGTTGGCCATCGCCCAAAAGACCAGCAGAGGCTCAGAGAGAGCAGCAATGATCCCATGGTTGAGAGGTGTCAGCTCTTGGCTCCCAACGGGCTGCCTGTGGGGTCACAGGTGCCCTCCGTGAGGAACTTCCACAGAAGTCTCTGGGAAAAGGGGTGCACTGAGACATTCCTTCTGCTCACAGAAACCTGGTCAAAAGCCATCTGCAAAATGGTGGGTAGTAACAGCCCTTCCGGCTCATGGCCTTGTTGTGCAGGTAAAATAAAATCACATAAAAGCAGGGAATCAAGCAAGCTCTCAGTAAAAATCAGTGAAAGGATAAAGACAGGACAGATGTGAGCCCATGAAGACCAGAGCTGCGTGCAAGGTCTCACGAAGAGGCGCTGAGGGGAAGTGGCCGGGCAAGTCAGATGATGAGGGGTGCGTGTGTGAGTGCGTGTGAATGCAGTAGGTGACAGAGCTGCTACAAGGCCCAAGTTCAACTCGAACTTCGAGTTCCCCTCATCCTCACCAGCTGGCAGCCATTGTAAGCCGCAACTGTGACGGCTGAGCCGCTCTATAAACAAGCCAGGCCATGGCAACATGTGTCGTCTCCCTCGACGCCAGTGTGTCCATCCAAAGGCCGGGGCAAAGCACTAAGTGCTTTATTTAGTCGGGAAGAAGGTCACGGGGTGAGCCTTCCTGGACACCTGCTGCTGTGACACGGTCTCCATGGCCAGGCGGCTCTGAGGCCCAGGGTCTGGACTTGAGGATGACTGACAGCTGATTTGCTTGCGGTCCTGTAAGGCCACGTCTGGACCCTGCAGTTGCACATGGCCTGGTACACCCCACCTCTCACCACATGTGGGAAGTGGCTGACCTCAGTACTGTTGTGAATCTGTGCACTGCCCCCCAGAAAGGCATGGGTGGGGGAGACAGAGAAAGTAGAAGGATGATGGGGTCTAAACCAAATCTTGTGCAGGCAGGGAGCACTGCGTTTAAAAGTTTGGGCCCCGTCCTGTCCCAAAGGGCAGCCGTTGTGATTCAGCTGCCCAGAGCTTGGTGGGTGGATAGGCCTCGACAATGGCTTCTAAATGGCTCTGTGGCTGTCACTGTCTTTGGGTTAGGTTTTGACCTGTGAATCATCTTCTCCTTTTGGGGGCAGTTTCAGGGGATGTGAAACTTGTCCTCTGTCACGCAAAGGAAGGCTGCACGCAAAGGATCCCTCTGCTCTGGGGGTCACACTCCTTAAGAAGCTCAGTTACAACATTTTTCATGCACTCGTGTCCCAGCAGGAAAGCTGGCTGGACACACAAACTTTAAACAGCCAAGAGAGCAGGAAAGGAAAAATAAAAAGAAACAAACAAAAAACCTTACAGAGGTTTTGAAAACCAAGAGAGCCAAGGCGGTCTCAAAGTCTGCCCTCTACAAAATCAGGAAATCCTCAAAGACTCTGAAAGTTTGCAGGAGAATTTCTCCTTGGGTTATAGATTACTCCAGGTCTAAGTTTGATCACAGATAAAACGATTGAAATGAATGCTTGTTTAGATTTGCGGTAATCTGCATTGGAGTATTTTTCACAACGTACTTTCAATTTTGATTTCTCATTTTTCCACTGCAATACCCTAACAGTCAAACTTGATACTTCCACTCCTCTTGCATTTCCTTACCGGAACATCACTAGTTTCAACAGTGGAGCCATATAGTTAAATTATTTGGGAGTTTTAGAACAGAGTACAAATCCTTTGACTTGCACAGAATCTCCTGGTTTCTCCAAGTTGAACTGAATGAAAACATGGATGTACATCCACCATGTGCAAAGTCCTTGTGTGTGCAGATGTCCTCACCCAGTGGCAGCTGCAGTCACATAGTAAAAGGCAGACTAGAGCCCAAGCTATTGACACAGTGACAATCTCCAAAGCAGGATAGAAAAGGAGGGGCTTACGATACAGCACTCAGTTTTCTATAGAAATAGCATTTGAACGGAAAGGTGAGTCATTTGAAACTAGCTGTTTAACTTGGAGAACACTGACACTATGGTAAGTAATTTCTCTGGAAAAGTTTTCTGGAAATGAGTTGCAGGTAGGGGTTGAATTTGATATGTCTCTATCTTTTGTTCCAAGGTTATAAAAATGTTGTATAAATGAATCAATGAATTGTTCTATCAACTTTTGGTTAGACAGCTGGATGTTCATGATGTCTAATTCCACTTGGAAAGCCTGTTTTTTTTCCCCCAAGACAGTGAAGAGCTCAGCCCTACAAAAGGACCAGAGGAGAAAATATTTTCCTTCACAAGGAATACAGTGTGGCCTCCATGTCCACATTCAAGGTTCTGTATTTTGAGAATTCAACCAACCACACAGATCAAAAATATTCAGGAAAAAAGATGCATCTGAACCAAATGTGCACAGACTTTGTTTCCCCCTTGTGATTATCCTCTAAATAATACAGTACAACTATTTACAAACCATTCTCATTGTATTAGGTATTATGAGTAATCTAGAGATGATTTAAAGAGCATGAGAGAGAAGGCTGTGCACAGCTCTAGGTAAATACTATGCCACTTTATATAAAGAGCTGGAGCATCCACAGACATGGGCATCTGCAGGGGGTCCTGGAATTGGAACCAATCTCTCCAACAATAAGGAACTAATACATGACCTAACCCCAAAACACCATGATGGTCTCCTGTGATGTCACACTGCCTTCCTCCAATTTGATGTTCTTTTCTGATTTTCCCTATTCTTTGGTATCATAGTCCCCCAGTGTCTCAGTTGACTAACCCAGCTTTGGCCCAAATATACCCAAGATGCTGAATTCTGAGCCCTCTTGAGGACAGCCACCATACCTGTTACTCTGTCCCTCCATCTGGAAGAACTCACTGGTTGGCACACCCAAATTCCCCAAGTCCCAAGCACCCAAAAGACTGTATTCCAGCCAATGGCCACACAGGGCAGGAGGCCAAGGCCACCTCCTGGGACTGGCTGACTCCTCCCTTGCATGTGCCCACAGCCTGGAACCTCAAACACACCATCCCACGTCTCACCCAGCTGTGCAGGGAGCCCTAGGCATGGCATTCAGAAGGGAAGGCAGTCTCATTCCTTGGCTCCTGTACACCAGTCTCCCAGCTCTCTGCTGCAGGCAGGAGGACGGGCAGGTGGGCCAAGACAGAGGAGGCTGAGAGGGAAGAGAGGGAAGCCTGAGGCCAGCTTAAAGTGACAGCTGATTGCTCAGGAGGGTGACATATTCCAAATAGGGTCAGGCTGCCTGTGAGGAGAAATGAGCTCTCGGTCTCTGGATTAGCCTCGGAGCACCCCAGCACCCTCCAAGTGTCCTTTCCCTTCATCAACCATAATGTAAATGTCCTTGTACAATAGGTATCTGGTGACAGTACCTCTCTGCTTAAAATCTGCCAATGGTTCTCTATGGCAATCCAGTGTGGATTTCCCAGGCTGGCCCTCTAGAGTATCTCTCAGCTTTTCCCCAGATCAGGTCTTCCTCCCCACTCTCACCTTCCCTGCAACATTGAGATCTCAGCAGAGATGACAATTAGGGGACACCCCTTGCCCCTTTAACATTACACAGAGTCCATCTCACTTATCCTTTGCCACAGTGTTGCCCATTCAGAGAAGCAATGGCTTGTTCGTCCCCCACCCCCATAGCCTCCTAAGGGTGTGACTTCTTTCTCTAGAGCCAACCTTTGCATTTCCAATGCTAGCCCAGAAACTGCACACAGTAGATGCACAGTGTATATAATAATGAATGAATGAGTGAATGAATGAATGAATGAATGAATGAAATGCCTTCAGTAAATGACCTCAGGGGACAGGGCAGGACAGTAATTATGACAAAATAGGAACAGACATACAGTTGGTGCTCAACAAATATTTGTAATTAAATTATTATTGTTAGGCATGCATTTGATTATGACTACGAAGCTCCTCCTGTGTCTCAGGCACTTTTATTTAATGAGGTCCTTAGTAAGAAAAATAGAAGCATAGAAATTCTTTGCTATGAAGGAACAGACAGTGGAAAACAGCAGCATTCCTAATATTCCTAATAGCTATAGAGACACATCAGACGAGCCAGCTCTCTTTTCTTTTCCCTCAGCGGAGAAGCAAGAATAATATCAAGGCGCTTTGCACCTTTCTTCCTAAATCTTGTTACATGCACATCATCTCAATTTACCATCCTGGCCTCATGGGGCTTGCACGAAAGTTGTTGTCATACTTATGACACAGAAGGGAATACTGAGGCCCGCACATCTTGGGGGGGGTCCCCACAAGTGTGTCCACTTTTCCTATGAGATTATTCTACCTTCCAAGGAGCCACAGAATTTTCACAAGTAGGTACATGTATTTTTATGGGGTGATTACAAATTGGAGGTATCTTAAGTGGGTCACGATGACATTAGTGTAATCTGGAGCCTAGGGATTTGGCCAGAATGCAAGATATTAAGATAGTAAGATACCTCTTGAAGTAACTATTCTCTGGTTTAGAGTGGCCACGAGAGAAAAGCCTGCATGGACGTTCACTTGCAATCTATGACAAGGCTGTCATACAGCCTTCCCAAAGCCTTTCGGTGGGGGAGCCAGGATGCCTGCAGTCTGGTCCAAGGCAGCCACAGTGGCACTATCATAAAACTCCCTGAACCTGGGTGGAGGCAGCCACAGCTGCTCAGGAAGAATGCGATGCTGCCAGGCACCAGCCTGCGCCACCCAGCAATAGGACAAAGGGATTATCCTGCCTCATTGTGAAAAGGTAGTGTTTATTGTTAAAATATGATCAGGAATTAAAAGCGATGTGTATGAATCATAAATATTTGCATGCCATTAGCGTTTGGACAAAAGAGTTGGAAAGGCTAAGTGGGGAGAACTTCTTTTCCCATGAAAAAGTGAGTGCTTCAAATTACAGTACATATTTAATTTCATCTAGGCCATCGCTAATCTGAAATCTCAGGGCCTATTGCACGTAACTCTTTCAGGACCTCACAACAGTGTGGGCTGAGAAATAAGCATAAGGCTGATGTTCCCTCCTGCCTGGGAAACTCATCCACTTGGACCAAGGAAAAGCAGGCCCCTGGCTAATGGTGTTGGCTGGTTGCTGTTGTTGGAGCTGACAAGTTACCACTGTTTACTAGGAGTCTGTGTCACTTGCAGAGATCTTATGAAAGGAAGGAATAACTCCCAACCTATATCTTATCTCTGGTTATCAATCCTCATTGTACCTCCACCCCCTGGAGGAGGGCAGAATCTGGCTCAGACAGGTCAAGTGACTTGTTCAAGGACAGATACCTTCAAACCAGAACTCGTTCTCAATCAAGAACAGCCCCGCCCCCACCCCAGGGGCTATTTGGCACTGTCTGCAGATACTTCTGATTATCCCAACTGGGAGGACTGCTGTTGCTGGTTACTAGACAGAGGCTAGGGACACCGTCAAACATTCAGCAATGCACAGGACATCCCTCTGAAACAATAACCAGCCCTAGCAGGGGTGGCTGGCCCATGCCTACAATCCCAGTATACTGGGAAGGTGAGGATCAAAAATTTGAGCCCAGCCCGGGCAATTTAGTAACTTAGCAAGACCCTGTCTTAAGAAACAAAAAAAATGGGCTGGGGATGTATCTCAGGGTCAAGGCCCTGGGTTCAAACCTCATTACTAAATAAATGAATAAATAAATAAATGTAATAACTAGCCCTGAATGTCAGTAGCACTCAGGTTGAGACACTCTCTCTCAGTGAAGAATCCAAGAAAGTCCATGCATTGACCATGAGGCTCTAGAGGAAAAACAGCCCTGCAGCAGTCATCCATGTACACGTATTCAGTGACACGGACATGGTCACTAGCAGTGGAACCCAGACAGCGCTTCTCTAGTTAAGGTCTAAATCTTTCCTGTTTGGAAAATTCCTGGCAGTCCGCCTTCTGGGGGCTTCTAGACACATCATCATTTCTCTTCCATGGTGCTTGGGTCTCAGCGACCTGCCACAGTGGTTTGGGCACTTTTCCCCCAGCACCCTTCTCTCCCAAGCACGTCTGCAGGAACCTGGGTGAGCTGCATGCAGCCCTGGCTCGGTGGCCATGTCAACTCTTATTTTGACACTTGACTCTTACTATCACAAATGGCCGCGCATAGAACTGGCCTCTTCTACCCCAAATCTACGAGCTGCTGCTGGCCCATGGGGAGCCTGATGGAAGTGAGGAGTAACCGCCTCCATCTGTAGTTACAGCGAGCAGGCAACCACAGAAAACAGTCACCACCAAACTTACTCAAGAAATTCAAACCGCAGCAGAAGAACCTAACGGAGTCATTTTTCAGTTCATTTTCAAATCACCTTTCCCTGAATCTCAGAATGAACAATGAGTGGCAGCGAAAGTAACTCACTGCAACAGGTTGCCGGAAGCACCGGAAGCACCCAGCCAGCAGTCATGAGCTCTGCCTGTGCCTGTCCCTAGACCTGGCGCTCTCCTCAGACTTGGCCAGCGAGTGGACCCCCTGTCCCCTTCCATGCGCAGCTCTGTTTTTATTTCAGCTCTGCAGAGGGAGCCCCTTTTGGGGTCTGGAAGGTCTCTGCAGTTGACAATATCAGGATCTTGCTTTTAGCACTTTTTAATTTGGGTGGACACTGCCTCTAATACCAGGTCACAGTCTCAGATGGGTGGGCCTGTGGCCCTTGAAGGAAGCGCCCCCAGCAGATACTGAGAAGCCAGTGGAACATTTCTACTTTCTGCCATCCCGGTGGACGTGCACCTGTGTGCAGGGCTCCTCAGGAGAACTGTCCCCACTCTGGTATGGACCACCCCACCTGCGGCATCCCCTCCTCTTGGCCAAGAAGCTGCCGTCCAGGACACCCGGTGACTGGAGCACAGGTGGGGAGATGGCACAGTTCTACACGCTTAGAAGACAGGTATGTACTCATTTTCAAAGGGCCTCAATATTCTGCCACAACATCTATAATCTCTATGTTTATTTTTAATTAAGTAGTTAATTCATTGTTTTAGTACTAGGAGTAGAACTCAGAGAGGTCTAACCTACAACCCTAGTTATTTACTTCTTTATTTATTTAGAGATAAGATCTCACTGGGTTGCCCAGGTTGGCTCAAACTTTCCATCCTCCTGGCTGAGGCTCCCAAGGAGCTGGGATTACAGGCGTGTACCATCATACCTGGCTTGTGTAAAGTTTTTGAATTCTTTTGCGTGTGTGTGTGTGTGTGTGTGTGTGTGCGTGCGTGTGAATTTTGTAAGGAAGTAGAAAGTACTAGGAAAGAGGATATAAGGGAGATTATTCAACAATTTAAGAATGTGATGGCACTAGATCAGGTGTTCTGAACCGCCGCATGAGTGACGTTTTGTGGGGGTCTGTTGGGATCATCCTGTACACAGTAGGCTGTTTAGTAGATCTCTGGCCTCTATCACTAAATACCAGAGCACTACCCCACATGCAACAGCCAAAAAATTTCTGCAGATATCATCAAATGTCTCCTAGGGGTCAAAAATCATCCCCAGCTGGGAAGCACTGAGTGAGAATTTCATCGAAATTGATAAGCAGAGAGATAGATAAGATAATGGCTGTGACCTGCCCTTGGTTTCTAAAAGAAAGATGAAAGCAGAACATTTATTGTAGGTTCTGGAGACATCACTTAAATAGGTAGACAAAACCTTATTAAAGAGTCTAGCTAGGTCCTTATTAATGATAGATAATAGATGATTAATACTGTCCACATTTTCTACAATGATTACAAATAGGAAAAAAAAAGAAAAAAGAAAGAAGAATGGTTCTGGTTCTATGCAAATACTAGGCCATATTACACAAGGGACTTGAGCATCTGGAGATTTCGGTATTGGGAGTTGGATCCTGGAGCTAATCCTCCACAGATACCAAGGGGCGACTGTATATAGTTATCCATAAAGATTCAAAAAACAATGCCTTGGTAAAACTAGAGTGTTTCCACCTCCACATCAGCCCATCCCTCTTTGCCTCCTCAGTCAAGATCTGATAAGCAAGGATGACCTGTGCTCAGGCCACCCATATACCTGAGCATCACCTTTGTTTGCATAAGATGACTCAATTAGGGCCAGACACTTCCCCTGTGGGTGCTGGTCCTGGCTGGGACTCCAGTTCACAGGACAAGAACCCCCTGGGTCAGGTGAGGGAGAAGGTGTGGTTCCGGAAAGAGAGTCTTAAATTCCAAGGTACAAGCAGGGAGTAATTTAAGTTGAAACATAATGAAAAAATTTACCTACATCTTCTCTGAGAAAAACAGTTTAAATTCCTCTGCTTGCAGGAAATCAGAGAAAGTGCATTTTCTAGCATCCAAACACAGGAGATTGATGAATTCTTTTATGAGTCCACAACCATCTAACATCCTTGCTGGAGAAAGTTCGGTGAAAGCAAATGGAGTTCCCAAACGGGCTGTGCTGCCCGATATAGGCTAATAGAGGTCAAGCAAATGCTTCAACCCCAAATCAGTGCAGCGGCAACTGAACACCATCATTAAATGTGTGCTCAACACAGACCAGAATTTATCCCTATGGAACACCGATTCGCATCCACACCAGAAATGGGAACGCACAGGCTGAAATCACTTAATGTGTGTAAATCTAGCCATGAAGTGTGCCACCTGTCATTCCCCACACCTTCCCAGGGATCTGACAAACCCCACAAAACCAACTGTATTCATAGGCACCTCATTAAATCCACATCGCTCACTTACTAATTTCTATTAATTGCTTGGGGTTTCAGAAAGAAGACGTTATCAGCATAGATTTAGTCCTCGAAGACATTTCGGTCCAAAAAGTCTCTCAGTGAAAGTATGAACACACACAAACACACATCCATTGGCTAAGAGTCGAATACTACCTTCAAAACCATATAGTTTCTCCATACTGACAGTACATCTGATCCTTCCCACTTTTCATGGGCTCCACATCATGGATTCAAATAAACACGGATTGAAAATATTTGGAAAAAAAAAAGGATCTGTCGTGAACATGTACAAATATTTTTCTTTTTGTTATTCCCTAAACAATACAGCATAACTATTTAGATGGCATTGACATTGTGTTAGGTATGATAAATCATCTTCAGGTAACTTTAAACACAGTGTACGGGAGGATGTAGTTGGTTCTATGCAAATACCAGACCATATTACACAAGGGACTTGAGCATCTGGAGATTTCGGTATTGGGAGTTGGATCCTGGAGCTAATCCTCCACAGATACCAAGGGGCGACTGTATATAGTTATTCATAAACATCCCCTCAGTGATCCAAACTTGTTTTATAATCAGAGGCAGAGAGAGAACAGTCATCAGACATTACACCATCTCTCCGTTTCAACAAAAAATTTTTCTTTCAAATGAAAAAAAAACCCAGAAACACAGAATACGTTCTTCCATAACCAGTTTCCTCCACCTTCCCTTGCCCCTCGCCAACCAGCACAAAAAGAAAATACAAAACTGATTTATTAGAACCAGAGCCCAGTTGCAGCACTGGCTGGATCACTGTTTATGTCTCTAATGCTTGCTGCCGAAACAGGAAGCTCTGAAAATCACTCAAGCATTATTTCTCTCTGAGGCCCTTTCTGATTGATAGTCTTCTGTCCTGACCGAAAAGAACTGGCTCCACCAAAAGCAAGCTGGCTGGCAAGGGAGGGGTTGAGGGTGGTTGGGGAGATCCGCAGCTTCTGTCCATCAACTGAAAAACAGTGTTCATACAAACAGCCTCAATTAGGAAAAGCTGTCGGACACCACCAGCAATGCCTGGCACTTCATAAAATCAGCAAGAAAACCAGGAAGGGATAAATTGTGAAACTGCTGGTTCCAGGCACAAGCTGTTTTCAGGCAAGCTTTTCTCTGGTCCTTGCCATGGTCAGGCTGTAAGCAGGCGAGGAAAAAACTTGCTTGAAAAAAATGTTGTTACTCGTTTAATGGCAAATGTAAAAGACAATGAGAAACCTGATCTCTAGAGATGAATTCTACATCAGATCATGGACGCAGCTTGCGACCTGCCATCAAAAGGAAGTATTTGCTAGAACTGGCTGAGGCTTGCAATAGCAGCATTTTTCTTTTAATCTTTATTTTCTCATAAATCTGAAGAAAATAAATTTCAGCTATATGTACTTTAGAGTTCAATAACAAGCAAAAAAAGAAAAGGAAAATGGGAGATTTGATTTGACTATAACTTGTGTCTTTTCCTTTTATTTTTTCTAGGATATGTGATTGCCAGTGTATATTGGGAATGTTATCTGCAGAACATCTCTGGGGTTGGCAGATAAATTTTTCCTTACCCCCTTATGTGAATCTGTGATCTCAAAGGGAATGACTTAAATCCTATGATAATACTGTGAGTTATTCAGACCACCGCTCAGTAAAAACGATGACAAAAAGACACACCTCTAGGTTCTGATTGAACAGTTTTATCTTGTGCCAAACGAGCCTTCATCTCCACTAGTCTTCCACTCATCTAGAAGACAACATCCTCATACTGTGTCCCAAATAATGTAAAGTAATTTAAGAATGAAAATGCCTTAAGTCACCAGCATTATACAAATATGAAATAACCCAGATTGTGGCAGGATAAATAGTATATCTGAAAAGATGTTTACAGCAAGGGCATAAACAAGGGACTTCATTTTATAAAAGTACTGGGAAAGGGGTACTATTTTGAAAGTGGGCAATGTTCAAGTGGCCAAGGAGGTCAACACAAACAACAAAAATTCCACTAAGAAATGAGAAGCCGAGTGGATGTACCTCCTTGGCTACCCCTGCGGCTGTCCATTCAAAGTCTGGACAGGTACTTTGAATGGCCCCTACTTCCCTAATTAACCAGAGCCTGACTACCACAAAACTAGTTGTTACCAAAACAGCACGGGGAACAAGAAAACTATTTACTTACTTTCCGAGTAACAAGTATGTGAAGTATCATGCTAGGATGACCCTTCATGGTCAATGCAAAGTTCCAAACTCACAGGCACAGCCTCTGTGGGCCCCTGGGAGGTCTACAAACAAATCCCAGCAGCTCTGAAAACTTAAATCGTACACCATATATTGTGTACGTGTATCTTATTCCCCGCCTTGAGAAAAGTCTTCCAAAGGATTTTTAAAACTATCCACGATGTTTCTGAAAGATTAAAAATCATATTCTTAGGACAGAGAGAAATATGCAATGGATTCTCTTCTCCCATTCACAATGTTGTTGATGATAGGTTTGGTAGATTTCTTCTTGGGCTCTACAATGAAATAACTAAAGGTGTATTCACAGATGGATTGATTTCTTTCAGCTAAACACTACAATGTCAGCCGCAGATCTAGCTCGGCGGCCTAAGCGCCTGCCTGGCAAGCGTAAGGTCGTGAGTTCAATCCCTGGTGCTGAAAAAAAAAATACTGCAATGTCAGAGAGGGACATGGCACTCTTGGATGTTACCACTAACATTTTTAAAATATCACTCACCTAATGCCACGATGCATTTTCTTTTAACTCTAAATATTAGTGGTACTTGCATTACTTTTAGGTGTAAAGTGATGTACACCACTGTGCTGATTAATCTCACTGAAGAAAATTCCTTTTGATCCTGAACTTGAATTTCCTGGAGGTGACTTGATAATCCCAGGCCATGAGGTTAAAATGTGCATTGTTGAGAACAGCCACCTGTGTGCTCTCTAATCTCTGGAGTTCAATGGATTTCCTAGAGCCCTCTAACTCTCATCTCCTGGGAGCTGCTATCTCTTCTTCCTTTGTAAAGGCAAGGTCAATTTACATGGAGATACTGAATCAAAGGAAGAAACATTCCAAGGGTGAGCTACACCTTGAAGGAGATTTAAACTACCAGGGAGGAAAAGGAGGGAATGTAAGAAAAGGAAGAAGGTGCATGCAGCTGAGGCCTTCAGCAACATCTTTAGGGGCCCAACAGTCAGGAGGGCCCTAAAAGCTGGACAGGCAGGTTTTCCCAGTTGCAGGTTTAACCTAGGTTAGGAGCTGTGCTCCTGGACATCAGCCAGTCCCAGACAGATCAGTTTTGTAGAACAGAGAAAAAAACACTTCCATGGGCAGACTCTGGCATTTTCTAGAAGGTTTATGACTTTCACAGTGTGGCACCTGGTAAAAAGGGAAAAAAAAAAAAAGGGTAGGGGAAACGTCTACTTTTTAAGCACCGGTCCCTTTGAGAATCCATTAGACCAATCTAATGACAGCTTTTGACAGAATTCAAAACTGGCATTGAAGTGTGAGGCAGAGCCAAAGGCCAGAACACTGTGTGGTAGGTCAGTGCCAAAGGCAGATTTTCAAAAACAGAAAATGAAACAGAAGATAGTGTTAAGATCACTTAATAAAACATAATGAAACTTTTAAAGAATAAGATACACAGAGGAAAATTAAGACTAATTGTCCCAATTTTAGTATATGTGCTGCGAAGCAGGCGCAAGACTAATTGTCAAAATTAGTGAGAATCATCTGCTCTCTTCCCAATGGGAAAGCAAATTGTAGATTAAAAAAAACAAAAAAACAAAAAGAAGACAAAAGAAAAAATCCAGCAGGCTTTAATGTTGACACACTTGAAAGAGCAAAATCAAATCATACTTTATGACCATGGAGTGACATTATGAGATAGTCAATTTGGGCCCCTCGACAGCTCATTTCTGCCTTGCAGCATTGACAGGAAAAAAAAAAAAAGGCTCCAGACCAATATTATGTATGGTACCCATAATTGGGTCAAATATTCAATTAGGATTCCTGTATTTTTGGTTACTTATTATCATTCATAGGAAGGAGAGCCCTTTCAGAACAAATACTGTCCATTTATGGACATTCAATGAATTTTTTTTTCATTCCAAAGTACGAGGAGACAACCCAGCCTTGGTTGCAGCTATTTTACTTTTGGGGTTTATGAAAACTCAAGGGCACACTGGCATGAAGAATCAGGAAGCAAAACGCAAACAATCCACACCTTGGGGAAACAGTTCACTGTTACCCAAGTAAACACAAGCACCTATTAGTCACCTACTCAAAACAGAGATGGCCAATGAGGGATGAGAGATCAGCCCTCGCCACCAGGAAAATAAGCACACTGCTTTCAAAATCTCTTTCTTTATTATCATCAACTTATTGTGTATTGCCAAAAAGCCACAACTGAGGTTCTAATGGGAAAATGTCACTGGATGGGTCACTAAATAGCTTTTAAAACTTTTATAACCAAAATCAGACACATACACCTGCATACATGTACATTATGATAATCATACTCTCTTCTGAACAAGGAACCACATACACTCAGCTATCAATTCCAAATCTAGAAATCTACAAGAACTGAATGATTGCTAGCTAGGTAGGAGGTGGGCATGGGCCTGGTTGAGGGACCTTTATTTTTTATTGGCTTCTCATCCACTTTGCCAGCTACTCATCAGAAGCCTTCAAGATGTTTTCTAAGCACACTTCTCTGAATCATAATGCAAATTCCATTTACTGAAAGGCAGGAAGTTTTAATATAACAAGTGAACCCATTTAATGACATATGCTTTTATATCTTATGGCATCTCTCATGCTTTTAATAAGTGGATGTAATTTTCTTTACATTATCCTATGATTAACATAGTACTATGAACATACATTTTCAATCATGTTATAAGCTTTTTAAAATTTTTTCCAGCTACAATTGTGAAAATACTCCACACAGCAGTGATGGCAAAAGACAACAGCCAAAATAATCAGCACACATTAACTCTTTTCTCCACTTCCACTAGTGAAATTCTCTAAGAACACATATTTTCTAATATTTTAACACCTTTATAAAGAGTAATGATTGCTCCTATTTAAGTTCTTTGGTTGGTATTTCTATTATTTTTCCAACAGATGAGATATTACTGTTACTTAGGTACTTATCCTGTATTTTTTATTTAACTGAAAACAACTTTTATTCCTAAACTTATTTAATACAATATTATAAACATGAGATTTTCAGAGCAAAATATCCTACCTTTTTCAGTACTTTTTGCTACTGATATAGCATAGGTTCTTACAACATTGAGAAAATACAATATTTGAAAATAATCAGAAATCAGAGAAGATCATAATGAGCAAAGATTTCTCTCCCTGCTCAGATGCTTTGATAATGGGTTAAAGATGAAAAATAAAACAGAACTAATGCAATAATTTCTTTGGATAATCTGGTCTTTCACATTATTAGTCCCTAAAATGTTAAGTGGGCCCAATCTCTCTCTCTCAAATCATAATAAGGCATTCAAAAAGAAATCTAACAGAAAAGTCTCATTAATTGTATTGACACTATTTATTCTTATTTTACCCTAAAATGGTACATGAAACTTGCATGAAACTTGGTTTCCACATCAGACACTAGTGATCTTTTAAAATTATTTGAAATAATCATTTGAAACCCTGACACTTGTCACAGACAGCACATAAATCATGAATTAGAGGCTTTTATTAAATAGGTTTTCTGTTGTGAAATAGTTTTCCCATTGTGTAATCTTAGTATTCATTATAGCTAAGTTTTATATTTTCACATTTTAGTAAAATTATGAGGCGTTTTGTTGAAATTCACAATTCATGTTTTATATGTTCTAAATCAGTCTTGAAACAATTCAGTAATTGAAACCAATACTGTAAAATTAGATTCTGCCAAAAATATTAAATTTTAAATAAATACTTTTTAAAAGCTTGATGTAGCAATAACAGTAACAAAGACCATCACAGAAACTGCTAGAAGTTTTGAAATCTGGGTTTGCTGCCCTGTAATTACTTTTTGTTTCAAGTTCAGTTTTCATAGATACATACCTCTCCCACTCCGACCGACAAACCTGAGGTCATTGAATCTTGCGACTTGGTTCTTCATGGCCGCAGTAGCATTTCTGAGCTCGGCTGAGTAGTTTTCATCATTGCCGGCCATCACGGTGACCAGAGTACCATCCGGGACTTCGCCCAGAGCCACCACCTAGACAGGAGTAAGGAACAAATGCAGACATCAGGATTGTCACACATACAATTTGAAGTCATTTGTGTGCCATTGTTCTAAAATTAAATGCATGTAAAATGATACTTTTTAGTTTGTAGAGGAATAATAATTATAACCTAGTCACAAAGAAGTTTGTTAATGAGAACATTTAAAAAATTCCATTATGCATAACTAAATATAAATTTTCAAATAATAAAACACTTACTAAATTTACCTAAGAAAGCCACACAGAATCACACAACATAGTTTAAACCAGACTAACGATAACAAGGGCTTTGAGAAGCTATGCCATCTTGTGAATACAATCATCTCTTATTAATTCCTCATATTTGAGACACAGAATGTCTTCTGTTCTCAAGTTTATAACTTGACCCATCTTTTACTTGCTCAGACTGCCCCTAGCAGGCCTAGCGGAGCTGGAGCCTAGACTTCACTTTTAAGTAAACTTAAAATTAAATCCATTCTTTGCTATGATTTTCAAATGACATAAACTGTCCCTTGCTAGCTTATTGTTGGTATTCCCATGCATTTGTATTACAATGAATGTCATTAGCAGTGAATTCTGGCATGCAAGAAAGTAAAATCAGAAATGTACCTGTTGGTTACTACTAAATTACCAAAGTGACAGACCTCAGGGAAAAGAGACTCATGCTTCAATCATCTTCCTCAAATTAAGGGTAGCATTGAGGTACATTTTTATATCTCTGCTCCTAAAGATGTGTTAATTATATTCTGATAGATGACTGAGGTGCTCGCCAAACCCAGCTAATCTTGACAAGGAATCCCTTTAATGTAACTGAGAAGGTATGGTTTATTATCAAGGCTATTGAAGAAAACGTGTCAATAACTATTTTTGATGCTCAAGGAAAAAAAAAAGTAATAATTCCAAGGTAAAATGTTCTGAAGAGCAGGGCCTGAAAATGCTTCCTTCGTGCAACATTATCTATTTCTTGGCCACGGCATTTGACCCTTCCAGAAAATGTTTCCTTGGTCTAGACATTTATTTTTGGCCATTATTTCCATTGAGTTTCTCATAGTGGTTGTAAACTTTCAAATCAAAAGGCCCCCAGTTGAATTTGTTCCTAACATTTCTAATATTCTTCATGATACTTTCTCAGTCAGCAGCGAAATTTGTATCATTCATACCCATTGTATAATCATTTGTGGACGGCTGCTTCTGTATTGGTAATAATAAAGCATTTCCTAATGTGTTATTATTCCTTCCCATTTCCAGTCTCTCAGCTTTTACTAGTATGTAATTTCTACATCAATTTTTGTTGGGATGATTTTCAGTGTTTTTTTTTTCTGTATGTAAATAAGGCTGCCACAGATTCACTTATCTGATATTAAAGTCATGTTTCTCAACATTCCCATCTTTGTTGTGTGCTTAGTCATGACTCCCGCCTTCCCTGTGTCCTTCAGATGACTCTGTACTGTTTTTATTCATTGTGGCTGCTTCAGTTCCATGGTTTGAAGGAGCACAACAGAAAATGAATCCAATCACTCTGAGAAGTGGAGGTACTCTGTACCCCAAGACCTCAGCAGGAGAATCCATTCTCATGGTACTAGTAAGATTTTACTCTTCTATTGCACTGAGAAGCAGGTCAGGGCCTTTTATCTCTGTTTATAATCCCTTTGTTCCAATTTTCAGACATGTTTTTTGAAAAGGAAATTTTAAAAACACTGCTATTTGTTCACTAAGCAATCTCCAGTTAGGTATTTAGTTCCTATTATGAGTGTGTTTGTTGCCACTTAATTAAGAGCAATAATATGACAATTCTCCTTTGTTTCAAAAGACACTATTGAAATAAATCTCCTTGATCAGTTGATTGATTATTGTTACCTTTTCCTTCTATTCCTACAAAATGTGCTTGCTTTCTTTCTTCTGCTCTTTTTAGTCTTAAATTTTTTCCCATTTCTTTTTTTCACAATTTTCACTTCCCTCTGTGAAATTAGCTCACAGTGTTGAAATGTCTTCCTTGAACACATATTTTTACTTCCTCATCTTCATCTCTGACCCAAGCTTTTCTATTTTAATTCAATATTCAGTAAATGTACCCGGTACAGGATCAACCACATGGCTTTCAAACTGAATAACTCATTGTTGGGGCTGAATCTGGAAAGAGGTTAAAATAAATAAATCTTGTTTTATAACCACCCAAATGCACTCTGAATCACCGTGCTCCTGTGCTGTTTCCGCCAGTGCTCCACCTTGGAGTCTAATACTCTCCTGGTTAGTAATTTGGCAGGCCCTCGAAACCTCTGCCAAACAGAAGCAAATAAAGCATAAAATTATCATGGAGGCCAAATAAAAAAATATTTTTGATGTTTTATTTTTAAGAATAAAAAATTAGGAGTCTCTTATCCCTCCCATTTTTTTAAATGCAGCAGGAATTGAAGATATCTGCGTGCTCAAATATCACCATTGTGGCCTTTTATTTATCTATGAAGTATTTGGTGGTAGGGTGGGAAGCAAAATTAAACCTAGGGAAATTTTGTTAATATACACTATCCGATTAACAAGTATACTTGGGCTAGATTAAAAATTTTAAACTAATACATCTGCAAATTTGATATGGATTTTGCCATTGATAGGCAATATGAAGAGAATGAAAACATGTCTACCTTCAAACAGAGAAAAGCAACTGGAATGAAAAGCTATTAACAATAGGTAAAGGAACACAAACATTTACACTTTAACACAGACCAAACAGACAAGAAGGGACTTGTTGGCCAAAGATATCTCATATTTTGTTTTACTTCTCTGTTTTTAAAGTATCAGGAAGTTGGGCAAAATATCAACTGTCCTCTATACTACATAGTTCTCCCAATACTGTTCTTGGCTAGCCTGTTCACAATTCAAATAGGCATTTCCAACCAATGCTAATTAGGTTGAAATTACAGTTACAATTCATTTACTTCGAATCCCTTAATCTTCCAATGTTTCAAAGAAGGCTGTGGAGTGGAACATAGAATTCAGCCAAGATGACATTTAATGCATAGCTGGGGACCATGATCTTGCCGCCAGAAATGTTACTTATTTCTTTTTTTATGAACAGCATATTACAATCAGCATTCGAAGTCTCTGAATTTCTTTGCTGAAGGCATGTTTATGTCTTTGGACTCTGATGTACCAGGGCCTAAACAAAATGTAATATTATAGTATTACAAAATCTCTCCTAAGTCATCCAAACAGCTTTGTAGGCTGCTTCTGTAAATACTGGGTAGCACGTAACCAGCTTAGGATTTTTCTCGGTAGTAAAAATATATACCTCTCCTGTGCTAAAATAAAGGCTTTCCACGGGAGGGAAGGGGGGTGGAGAACAGGATGGGGTCCAGGGTGAACAATTACAATCATTTTAATCTATTTTAAAGAAAATTCATAATTTTGAATGTCTCCTTAGTTCTGAAGATTAAAGCACAGGATTTACACATAGAATTTCAGAGGACTTCTAAAGAGGTACTTAAATGGTCTTTTCCTCAATATCATCAGACTTTATAATCGTTTCACATTTTCTCTTCTTTGTCATGGGGAATATAATTCCCTAAGGATCAACTTCTTAAAAAGATTGAGATTCACTTAAAATCTAAATTTTAAAGGAATAATTTTTGCAGAAACTGCTTAGGGTGGTAGTGAATGGTTAAGTACAGACTGGAGCCAGGGGCCCACAGTAAAGGAAGGCAGGATATAGGCAGATTGTGAAGTTCAGCTTGCTTTCATCTCCCACCTGTACATTGGTTCTCACACTAACAATTCTGTCTACTTTTTCAGCAATGCGGCGGGCAAATCTCCTTGAAGAAGTAGCCTCTCTTCACTGGGACTTGGGTGGTGACAGATAGTAATCAAGTGGTCTGATTTCTTTGCTGATCTTTTCTTTCCCCAAAATGTTTTCAAGAGACACACCTGGACTTTTTTTCAAGAGATTTACACCTTGACCTTGTAATAGCTTATAGGCTATCATCCAGTAAAACAAATTCAGATTTCTGTTACTTCGTAAATTATCCCAAGTCATTTTAAAAGGAAACTCTCATGATTATTATGATTTCTGCTAAAAAGAATTCCCCGGTGGTTCCTAAAAGCAATTTGTACAGTTTTTCAACCCTTTAGAAGAAAATACCATTTTCATATATTAGCTCAAGATTTTGCATGGCTCCAACTCTTGAAGACTTTTCATTAATCATTTATTGTCTTGATGTACTGGGGTGTGGGTTCTCTGGGAGGACGGAGCTCAGAAGAGATCCTGATTTTCCCCCAAAGGAAGCCACAAATCCCTTGGCATGATTGAGGAGTAGGGGTGCCTGGCCTAAAAGGCCCTTTGGTTGATTATCAGCCTGTCTGCTCTGCGCTCTTATCTGACAGTGACCCCGGCCCCAGCCCCAGGTCTCCTCTTAGTTACAGTGAGCAGAGGTGATCCACCAGCTGAGTCTGTTTACATAAAAGGATTACAATCATTTAAAATCCAAATGGACTCCCAAACCCAAATCTAAATAAATAGAAGAAAGGAAGAGTCAAGTGGCTGCTCTCTTTAGCCTCATTTCTACCACCGGTTTAAAGAAATGCTATCAGAAGTCTGAGTGAAAAGGAAGAAATTGTATAAAAGGTTAATTGCAAATTGTGTTTCTGTTATTTTAAAAGTAACAATTTAAGTTTGGAAAGTGATAAAGTTTAAAGGACTCCACCAGCATTTTTTTAAAATGAACATTAATCATTGTAGTTAAATCAAGATCTGGCTAAGGCCTAAGAAAAGCTTATATTAAATTAATTTCCCTGTAAAGGGGACAATTATTTAACTTAAAAAAAAAAAGAGTAACCTATTTTTACAGTTTGCATCCCCAGCCTTCATTAACCTTTTATATGAACAGGAAATGATCACAGTGATTATACTAAAGAGCTACACTTTAAAAAAAACAAAAAAACAAAAACAACAATCCCAGGAATGACAGGACAGAAGCCCCGCCGCAGAAATTAAATTCCTACTACTGTTTGTTGCCAGGGTAGTGGGGTGGTTGTTTAAAAACGCTGGAAGTTGTTCATGTATCCTTCTTGAAGGCCAAGAGTTTTAAAGACAGCTCAAAGCTAGGACAAGAACCGGGGTGAAAAGTGACCGCAGACCGAGGTTGCTCAGCAGAAGAGCCGGGGTCCACACCGCCTCCTCCTCTAACAGCAGCCTGGAGGTTTGGACCTCCTGGCTCTCAGGAGACACCTTGTCACCTTTGGCTGCTCCGGGCTTAATCTAGGTGAGCCAGCGATAAAGTCCAGGAGGATTCCAGGAGAAGAAACAGGAGCTCCTTGTAGCTTCTGGCTGGAGCAAGATAGAGGCTCGCAAAACTCAGAAAACTTTTGCAAACTTAACTACGACTGCCGCAGTGGACTTTGGACATGCTAATTTCTACAGGGCAGTTAAGAAAGGGGGGAAATCCCTGACAATTTCCAATGCTGGTTTATTTATTTTTTTAATGACCGGAAGGTAAGTATGGAAGTATCTGTATTTCATTTCCGGATGCCTTCATCTGAGAGAGAAAAATTGGTTTAAGTAATAATCCAGAAGCGGTGGAGAGCCGTGAAGAAGCAAAAGGATTTGTCCCCTGCGAGATAGAACTTTGCCTACTTTGTACCAAAGGTAAGGACAGGTACTGATACTTTGTATCAAAGGAAAAGGAGGTCCCCGGCGGCCCGGGGTGGTTATCTTGGGGGGAATTCTGATTAGCCCCGCGTGGTTGTTGCCGACAGGCTGAAGCGGGTCCCACCCGAGGGGTCGCCACGGCAACGCAGCATCCCCGCATCCCAAGCACAGGGAGGAGGACCAGGGGCAATGAGGGGGCAGCGCCAGCCCAGGCGGCCCAGCTGCTGGTCTCCGGGATCACCCCGGGCATCCGCTGGCTTCTGCCAGTCCTCCCACCACCCACCCGCTCCCAGCCCAGTACCTTGAAAGCGATGGGCAGGGTCTTGTTGCAGCGCCAGTGCGTGGGCAGCACAGAGCAGAGGAAGTTGGGGCTGTCGGTGCGCACCAGCTCGCCGGGGTGGTCGGCCAGCACCTCCACCATGCTGCGGTCGCCGCTTCTCAGCTTCCCGGCCAGGGCGGCGCCGGCGTCCGGGGCGCCCAGCGGCAGCGCCTCGCTCATCTTGCCCGGGCTCAGCGCGGTGGAAGGCGGCGTGAAGCGGCGGCTCGTGCTGGCATCTACGGGGATACGCATCACAACAAGCCGATTGAGTAAGGACCCTGCAAACAGCTCCTACCAGACGGCGACAGGGGCGCGGATCTTCAGCAAGCAGCTCCCGGGAGACCAACATACAAGTTCAAGGGCCTTTATTACAGCGGGAAGGCTGGGGGAGGGCGGGGGACTAAGTTCCTAACAGTCCAGGACAGGGAAAGTTCTAGTTAGGCCGATCGGCTTCAGACCCGGGCAGGGCTCCTACCGACCAACCGCTTAGTGCATTAAAAAGTGGGCGACTAGAATCCAAAATTATACGCCAAAAGGAGACTGCTTTCTTGAGTCTTGTTTGGGGAGTTTAAATTCAGTCTTTGGCTATTACAAAAGTTCCCGGAGGCAAAATTCCCGTCCAAAATATTTATATTTTATGCAGAGAGCAAAATATTTATGCAGCGAGCAAAACAACCTGCAAATACATGATTTGAAAGTTCCAGTAGTTAATCGTCTGCCAGTTTCTATTATTATTGCTGCAGGTGAGTTTTTTCTAAAGTCCCAACACAATGCAAAATGCAGGAGTGTCTTCCACACAGGGCGCCCCTTTTATCCTGAAAAACTGGCTTCCGTTCTCAAAAGCAAGAGCCGCGACTTCCAAGGGCTGTGCTACTAATGTATGTGCACGTATATATAAATATATACATACGCTCTACTTCATAAAATATTTACAGTACAATCTGTAGAGAATTTAAACACAACAGAAATCCATTAATGTTCGCTGCAGATTTTTTTTTTAAGTAGCCTTGAAAATCAGCTTCAGTAGTTGGAAGAGGGCTGGGCTAGAATTACTTGTCATGTTCTCTTAGCAAATTCTGGCAAAACGCTCAGTGCAAAAGAAATTCAGCTTTTCAAAGATCTCTGGCTAATCTTTAAAAAAAAAAAAGGCCAAGTCGATGATACTAAGGTACAGGTCTCCACATCTGAGAACTCGGTTTGAGAGATGGATGTTGGTTAAGTTTGTGGCTGATCCTGTGGTTTGGTGGGAGTTGAGCTGTAACGAGTGACACACACGCAGACACGCACTCTTCCGAGGCCAGGCACTGTCTACATCGGCTCAGTGAGTCAGTCTCGACTGGGGCAGTAGCGAGATCTTCCTCCCACGTCGCCCAGCACCGGCGGCCTAGCTGCTCCGCCGCACGGATCCCCAGGAGCACCGTGTCACCGCAGCAGGTGGAGCGGCCCGGAGAGGAGACTCGGCCGCGCAGGTTCAGATAGACCCCGGGGCTCGAGTTACACGCGCGCGCGCGCGCGCACCCCACGCACACGCAACTTCACGGCTCTCCTGGAACCACGGCGCGCTTTCGCAGTTGTCAAAAGAAAAAAAAAATCAGGAAAACAGTTCACAGCCAAGAAAGAAGTTGAAACATCCTGCCAACAAACCAGTTCATTCAAAAGTAAGAAAGACAGAAAAAAAAATAAAAAGAAAGCTCCAACGCAGGTCTAGGAGGGGCAGCAAAGGTTGACTTTCTGGTGTCGTCCCCAGGAGCCCGGTTAGAGGTGCCTGCCGGCGTAGGGCTGGGCAGCGTGGTGCCCTGGCTGGGTTCGGCCGCGGGGCGCCCGTCCCGCCCGCGCCCGCTGGCTCTATGAATGAGAGTGCCTGGAAATGAACGTGCTTTTACTGTAAGCCCGGCCCCAGGAATTCCATTCCCTCAGCTCGTTTGCATAGGGGCGGCCGTCGGCCAATCACAGGCCTTTCCGGTATCAACCAGGGCGCGGCTCGCTGCCGCCAGCTCCTGGAATTGGCCCGCGCGTCCCCGCCGCCGCGCGCTACTGTACGCAGCCGAGGCGAGGGGACCTCGGTGGCCGTGGCCACCCCCGCGCACCCGCATGGCCACGCGTACACACGCACAAGCGCACACGCTTGCCCGAGGCCTCGTCTGGGTGCGGACCCCTGCCCGGCAGTAGCGCTCGCGGTTGCGCGGCGGCCTAGCCGAGGGGTTGCAGTGCGCAGCGGCGCCCCGGGCCGGAGCCCCAGGAGGAGGCGAAGCAGGCGGAGGCCCGGCCTGCCTGGGGCCGACCCAGCCAGAGAACTGCGCCCGGGGCCGGCGATCAGCTGGAGCGAGGCTCCCGGGCGACCCGGAGACGCCCCTGCTGCCGCGAGGGTTCCGGGGACGCGGCCGCGAGCCTCCGACCTTCCGCGGCCCTGGCTCCGCCCACGGCCGAGCGACCGCGTCCCGGGCCGGTGCGGTTCGGCCGCCGGGAGGCCGGAGGGCCGGGGCCCGGCTGGAGAGCGGCTCTGCGCGCCCCCAGGCCTGGTCGGCCGCGGCAGCGAAGTGGCGCTGAGGCCCCGAATGAGCCGAGTCGGTGCCCCCAGCGTGACTTTGTCGTGTTTTTCGCACTCCGTCCGTCTGTTTCTCTTACTAGGGTTTTTCGCCGCGTCGGGGCTGCGACTGATTACGCAGCGCGCGAGCGGCCGCACAGGGACTTCCTAGTGGGAGAAGGCCCCGGAGCGAGGCTGGGGGAAGTTGGAAGCATCCGCTAGGCTCGCGCCCTACCCAGAGAAGGCCCGCCGCGGGGCCAGCGCTGCGTCACCCGAGCCCCGCGTCCACCCTCGAGCTCCGCGGAGACGCCCGTTCCTCCCGAGCGGCCCGGGCGCTGCTCCCACCCTGGCTCTGCGCGCGGAAGGGAACTTCGGTGCGGGACGCTCGGCGCCGCGAGCATTTTCGCGGCCCGGCACGCGGCCCACTGCGCCCCCATCCCGCGAGGCCCTTCCTCCCCCGGGGCCTCGCAGCCACTCCGACACGACCAAGCCCCTCCACGTCAGTCCTCCCAAGGCGGACGCGCGGCTGCCGAGGCGCTGCCCGAAGCCTGGGGGAAGAGGGGCCGCGGCGGGCCGGGCGTCTGGCCGCTTCCCCGCCCCAGGCCCCGGGAGGCCGGCGGGCTGCGTAGGGCGGTGGGGAGGCCTGTGCCGGAGCCGCGGGCTCGGGCGGACGCCAGGGGGCAGCAGCGGCCCTCGCTCGACGTCCCATCGTCCCTGGGCCCGGTAGCCGCGCTGCGCGTCCGGACCGCCCCGAGGGCGCGGAGCTCTGCGTCCCACCTCGCGGTCCTCGCGCCGCTCTTGTACGAACTTGACTTTAGGGAGAGAAGTCGGAGGACCGCCGCCCGAGCCACCGCGTGCGGCCGTGGTGACTGGGAAGCCTGGGGCGGGGAGGCCGAGTCGGGGTCTTTTCCTGAGTTCCCTTTCCCGGGCCCTGCGCCGGGCCCGCGTCGTGGATGCTCTAGGTTCCCCGCGCGCCCGGGCAAAGGCACATCCGCCACGCTCGCACCGCCCCGGCTCCCCGCAGCCCGCCGCGCTTCTCCCCGAGGGGGCGCGCACCCTCTGTCCCTTTGCGCTGGAAAGCCCGCGACACTGCCTTACCGAACTGCATTTTTTTTTTCTTTTATTGGGTCTGGGGTCTCGATGCTTTTCTTTTAAAATAATTTTCGAAGAAGTCCAATTTCAGGTGTGAAAAAGCATCCACTGTCCCACACTCTGCTCCGAGGAGTGACCACGAATGTCGCATTGTTATCGCCTCCCTACGTGCGGCTTTCCCGCCTAGGGCCACCGCTCCTCGGCGTCCGGGCTTGGACGCCCCTCGCTCTAGTGGCAACTTCCAGGGCCTGCGGGCCCTTTTCTCAGGAGGTCGGAAGCGTTCCCTAAAAGCCGACCCGGGGTTCCTGGAGCCCCCGCCAAACGCACCCTGGGGATCTCCAGGGACAAGGATGGAGCAGGATAGTGCAGCAAGGACAGAAGTTGGCTCTAAGTGGGGGGAAAGAGCCGGCTCCGCTAATCTGCCCCTCGGAAAAGTCAAGGAGGCTGCTCAAGGGCTCGGGTCGTTCGCCTAAAACCCGAAACCCTGCGAAGGGCTGTGAGAGGCGCAACCTCTGCGGGATCCTCGGGAAGGAGGCCAAGTCCCAAGAAAGCAAAGTTATGGTTAAGGCTACCGGCGCACTACGTTTAGTGTTCAAGGGCAGCACCATGGGCGCTGCTTAGCTGAATTTCAGCTGATAAATTCCGAGCTCGAAGCCCGACGAGGATGATAATAGCAAATAAAACATTTAGATCGGCCGGTCGCGTGCGCTTCCCCGGACCCGAGCGGGTTGGGAAAACGCGGTGCGGTGCACACTTGAAAACCAGAAAGAAACAAAACCACTGTGCGCCCCTCACGGAGGAACTAAAATGAGTGGATAGCGGGCAGAGTGGGGCTCCACTGAGGGGTACCAGGAATCCCTGAGTCGAAGGGCTTTTGCCGAGTTTATGAAATCATGTCACACCGCATAGGAAATGAGGAATTCCTTTCCACCCAGCGCGCTCATTGCAGCGACAATATAGAATTCCCCTTCTTTGCCTGAGAAAAGGAACGTTTCCACCCCCACTCCCAGGATCACCCTGAATCCTACTAAAATTTACGTTATACAAATAAAAAAACGCGACACAGCTAGGTTGAAGGGATGCTTTCTGATAGATTTCTCTAAATTTGTTCCAAGGGGGAAATTTGAAAACGCACATAGCAGAAGTGAAATGTAAGTTTTCACAGTGAGTTTAAAAAGTAGTAGTTTGTTAGCTGTAAGACAACCGTTTCACTGTAGAACAATTAACAGTTCGTTGACTTTTTTTTCCTTACAATTTAAGGCAATTAACGATAGGTGGTCTCAGAAAATATCTAAATGTTTTGCATTTTCCTCTTAAAATTCGCTCCAAAATAAAATGTGTTTAAAGGTGGTATTAGCATCTCAGCAATTCTCTTAAATCAAAATTACCCTTCCTTTGTGGGTAATGTGGTATTTCCAAATTAGATACTCAAAAATGGATTTCTAAAAGAATTGTTTGTATTCTAAGTTTTAAAAACATAATGTATTTTATTATTGGTTCTGGACCAAATTGTCATAGTTGGTACTAATGTTACAGGGACAGAGAAAAATTCTGATGAATATTGACCATATATACAAATAATCTGTACCCTACACTGCCCATTTTTGAGTACTGGAATTTAAACTGTTTTTCTCTGAAGTGGCTTTGAGATTGTTTCACTTTAGAAATGTAATTATTAGGGGGATGGGATTTCTTGGTTCCTTCGCTACATCCTTTCTCTCTATTTCCTTGGGATGCTCTGGTTAATTTGTGATTATTTTCACTTAAACTTCATAAATCAATTGTGTACCTCACAAGTAGCAAACAATATTTTCAAGTTAATCTTTTTAAAATTTAGGGATGCTTAGTAAACATTTTACCCTCGTAAAAATTATGCATTACCACTGCAATAACAAAGGTAATAAACTGGGTTATAACAGATAGAAGCCAAGCTTTATTTTTTAGAGTCATGTGGAGTCATTTAATAATAGCAGAGGTGCAAGTGGTAAACGCTGTAGAACTGAAGGTATCATTTAATGTTTCATTGGACTATTTTATATGCTATGACATCTACAATATGAACTGCTTTTAAATATACTTGAGTCAGCAAAACAGCTTTAATTATGTAGTAAAATTATATAAGTTATATACAGTGATACATAGATATGAAATCATACACATGCATATATGAATGTGCATATTTTATTAAAATATAATTTGGAATCTAACATATATGGTTAATGTTTCTAGGAAGAATTCACTCCCTGTATGTATTCTGAAGCAATAGGAACTAGGAAAATAAAAATAATCATATGAATACATTGGCAGCAAACATCAATTTTATTGGTAGTTAATTTTCATTCTAATTACAATATTTTCAAGTTTAAAAGCTGAATTTCTACTGAATTCTTTTTTTCTTCTGCAGCTCATTGCTTCTCAGATTTTTTAGCACTGGAGATTTTTTATGTACCAATAAATTCAGCATATCAAGCACAAAATAAAACAAATTATCAAGTAAAAAATGAACTGTAATACAAGAATATGATTTTACATGCCGTCTACCAATGTTTTCCACTGCTAGTTAGTGTTGAATTTTTATCCATCATAGAAACACCCTCTTTAAACTTTACATGTGGTATAATTGTGATTTATTTAATACAAATTAAAATACCTTTGGAGTATATAGGAATGAATCGGAAATCAAAGTGAAAATAGAACCCTAGCTTAAATGAAAAGGCATTTTAAAATCTGTAATGCAGTAGGGACTAAATGCAATAAGTAAAAATATGAATATTCTTTAAAGCAAAGAAGATAAACAATTTGGAATACATCTTCTAAAAGAAACCGGTAAGTTGTTAAACATCATGCTCATTTACTCCCAATGATTGGATGTTTTAGAAATATTTATCTCTCGTTTGTTTTCCTTCCCTTTTCTAGGAGAGCAGGTTCTTTATATTGAAACTACTCAGTCTTGAAATAACAGATTATATCAATTATTATTAGAAATAATTGTCCTATGGTAATTCCTAACTAGGAAACACTTCTGCATACTGATGCATGTACAGCTACAGGTAAGCCAGTCAAGCAAAGTTATATGAAGCTGTTCTCTTTCCCTTGAATATTCACAACTAATGCTGTGAATTTGAAATTACCCAACCAACCTTGCATATTGATAGTGGCCAGCACTGAGTGACGAATAAGGAAAAATACCATTTTGGAAAGCCTTAGGATTTGAACATTTCACATACTACAAACCTAAGCTTTGAGCTCTACTACATAATATTGGCATAATAGAGCTTTTAAAAAACATTAAAAATAGAATGTAATCATTTCAGATTTCCAGACGCTGTTTAAATAGGCAGGAGAACAAGATTTGCAGCTCCTTAGTCTTATATTTTTGCCAAAGCAAAAAGAGCAAATAAAATAATAAGGGCTTCTGAAGGACTGCCCTATAATGAAAGATTAAAGCATTTAAATATGTATAGTCTCGAAGGAGCATCCTTAAAAAAATTAAAAAGATCATGGTTTACAAGTACATAAAATGACTCCATAAAGATTTGTTAAAAAAAAAAAAACAGGAGGGACAGAATCATTTGTACTGATTATGAATGATAAGGTAAGAAATTAAAACATGGACCTTAAAGTTAGGTAAGCTCAGTTTCACAGGCATAGGGGTAAAGGTAGGGGGGATCCACAACTAAAAGATGAACCAGACAGCTGGGATTCATGCTGAGGAGATCCAACAGAACCAATGACTCGGTAATTGTCTTGAGACGCTGAGAAGCCTTTCCATGTCTGAATCTGAGAAATTGGAGTAGCAGAGCGGGACAGTAAGGGTTCATGTGCACACCTAATATCTCAACAATTCTGTGAGAAAAGCCAAGATTTTTTAAAGCCTAAAAACAAAGGGAAAAGTGAGTAGGTTTTGAAAGGTGTGTATACTGGTAAGCACTTCCTTAGTTTGTTGCATAGCTTTAGCCTTGAAAACACAACAAAGCTGGTCAAACTTGGGGGCGGGCACCTCATGGGTAGTGAGGTAGCACCCATTGGAGTTTAAAGGAATTCATTCACAGAGCTATGAAGGTTGGACAAGAACTATAAGAGAGGAGAGATTGTGATGGTCACAATAGTGAAAGCCAAATTGGGCTGGCTCATCTAAGCATTCTTTCCCTCACTTCCACTGAACGCTGGTACATGCCAGCTAGTGACTACAGACCTTGGCAGGTATAATCCCTGCACCACCACCACCAACCCCATTTCACAGATGAGGAACTGCCTCCTTGAGAAGTTTGGGATGCTTGCCCCGGGACACTTCAATTGCAACCTCTATTTTTGCACACACAAACACACACGCACACACTCACGTATCCACAGACAAGTCCACATATGGTGAACTATATTTCATTTTGACCACAGCAATGTGATTTTATGAGCATCTGTCATAAAGTTGGGGAAAATTAACTGAGATCTCATCTTGCACTTTTATTCTCTTCTATGTCGTGATTTTCATGAAGAAAGAAATTCTTTGAAATTTTTCACTAAGGAAATCTCAGCTGTTCAGGAGTCACATCCTGAAATCATTTCTGGCCATTCTGAGAACTTGAGGAGCAGATCAAAGTCCATCTGAATGAAGAGTTTTAAAATAAATATGAAGTGGACTTTCAGTCTTTTCTTGCCTCCATGCATTCCAAATGGCAAATATGAAGTATTTGATATTCTTCTCTTCAGCTTTCTCCTAATGGTTCCAGGCATGGCACTAGGCTTAATGGTGGCAAAGGAGAAATAGACAACCGCAAAGAGGGGTCATAAATGCCCGGTAGATACATGTGCAGGGTCCAGAGAACTGATGGGAAGGCAGAAGAGGGACAGTGCTTCCTAGTAGGCTCAGCAAAGACTGTTCCTACTGGGAGAGGTATGGTTTGACACCTGGAGTTTGGGTAGGTTTTTAGGTGGCTTAGAGGGCTGGAGGAAGGGGTAAGGCAGATGAGAGTGTGGTGGAAAAAGGCACCATAGGCAGAAGAAGCATCATGAGCTTGTGAAACAGACCAGCATGCCAGTTCCATGATACTTGGAGAGGAGGTTTGAGATCAGATTAGAGGAGGCAGGGAGTGGCAGCTTACAAACTGTACGGACATATAGATAGGTCATAGGCAGCTTATGCAACCTGAAGAATTTTGAACTTCAACATGAAAAATCTTGCAGTTCAACTTTAACATGATCTGGAACAATGGGTTCTAGAAAGCCATGGAAGCAAGAAAACAACATAATGAATGCACATTATAGAAAAATGAGTCTGTCAAAGGTGAACAGGAGACTCAGAAGAGGGTACAACCAAGGGGCAGGATAGCTAATGCATCTGTCAGACAAGGAGTCCTTAAGGGTCTGAATTAAGGTGGAAGCAGAGGGGACAAAAAAGGGAGGTTGAGATGAGGGGGCATGTCCCCAATTTGTACAACTGCTAGTAGCAGAAGAGAAGCCCAGACGAGGATGGGTTTGGAGGTAGACATCAGGACTGAGCTTTGAAGTGTTGCTGTAGGAAAAACCATCAGAAATTCCAGGAAAGGCCTTGTGTGAGAATAGCAGGTTGAGCATTCTTAGAATATCCATGATCTTTGCACTTGAATAAAGAATGTGTCCAGTGAGAAAAACACATTAATGGGGCTGGGTTCAAAAACATTCCAAGGATGAGCAGAGGAAAAGCAGGCACTGAGCTACCAAGGGAAAAAGAGTACAGAAGGGATCTTGGACACCAGAGGGA
This sequence comes from Cuniculus paca, assembly GCA_004365215.1. Lineage (NCBI taxonomy): Eukaryota > Metazoa > Chordata > Mammalia > Rodentia > Cuniculidae > Cuniculus > Cuniculus paca. The sequence continues at coordinate 50,997 of RJWT010000016.1, forward strand.
GATGGGAGTTTGCCAAGGGAAACCACGTCCCAAAGGTTAAGAGGAGCCATGAAGATGAGGACTGAAGAGATTACCCTGGGTTTGGCTATGGGGAGACCATAACCTTTGCCAGATTCAGTGGAGCATCAGAAGCAGAAATAAAGCAGAGAATGGGAAAGGAAATAGGAAGTAGGGCCAGGGAGGCAGGACTTTGTTGAAGAAGAGAAGGTATCTACCTGGTGAAGTGGCAGAAGGAAAGAAAGAACAATGCTGTGTGTGTGTGTGTGTGTGTGTGTGTGTGTGTGTGTGTTTAAGATGGAAGAGAAGACCTGTAAAAATAACATTTTGCATGTGCGTTTCACTAAAAAACAAGTCGTCAGCACTCACCTCAAACCAGCTATTCCTACTGTTTTACCCTTTGAACCGTCATTCTTCCAGTTTCCAGAACTGGTCCATGGCTTTGTCTTTGACTTCATTCAGTCTCTTCCCATTTCATTCAATCTCTTCTTGGATTCTTTGTTATCATTTCTCTCCCTTTCCATCTCTATTGCCATCATTCTCACTCAAATTCTCTAAACTTATCTCAGATTCCTAGCAAAGATTATACTGTTTCCATACAGTGCTTCCAGAGTAATCTTCCACACCACAGTTCTACTGACCTTGTTCCCTTCATGCATCCTGAGCTCCTTAAGACACTTATGCAGGATTCAGAGCTACCATCACTGTCTTCGTCTTGGAGGGAGGTGTCAGATCTCTCTGCCTCAGATTAGCTTCCCTCTCATGATATGGGATCAACCATGTACTTGATCATGGTCTCCACATTGCCTGAATAACCCTTGAGCTACACTTGGTGTTGTATCTATTTGACTATACTGGGATTGGGGTTTGTAAGAACCATTCTTCCTGGCTTCAGGTTTCTATGTGGAACAACATTCCTCAGTGTGAAACACTTGGCTCCTTTCCACTCTCTTATTCATCTTCTACCAAAGAAGCGTAATTACCTGTAGTTGTAGTAATTACCTGTAGTAACTTTGGAAGCAGAAACAAGGTGTACTAGCAAGAATCCCAAAAAGGACCTGCAAGATTTCTCATCCTAATCCCTGGGGCTGTATGATGAGCTCTTATGCTCTGGTTATGATACATGGGAAAGAGATATTTAAATATGTAAGTCAGTTTAATAATCAGTTGGTTTCGAGTCAACCAATTGGGAGGTGATCCTACTAGGCACAATCTAATCATAAACGACTGTAAAAAATGGAGGTTTTGTTTTTGTTTTTGTTTTTGTTTTTGTTTTTCTGGGTGGCTCAGAAGTGAAAGTAGTCAGTGGAAGATGGAGGAGTCAGGTGTAAGAATGGGAAACAGTCCATAGATGCTAAGAGTGAGCCCCTGGAAGGAAACAGCCAGATAAAACAAGGATCATGATCCTACAGTCACATGGAACTGCATTCTGGGTTTGGGGATGGGTTTTTCCCTAAAACTGTGAGATGAGGGGTCAGCATGGCCAACCTCTTGATTTTTGGCCTTGTGAGATCTTAAGCAGAAAACCCAGTGGAAGCCACAGTACTTCTGGCCTACAGAACTCTGAACTAGTAAATTGGTGTTCTTTAAACTGCTAAGTTTGGTAACTTGCTAGTTTGACAACTGTGAAATACCAGTGCTCTGGGCATGTTCTTCCTCCTCATTACTGTTGTAGGGAGACACTTTCTGTATATTGCTGAATGAGTTTCTCTATTTCTGGGACTCAGCATTAGAAACCTGCCATACCTGAGCCAAGTTCTCCAAAAATTGTACTGGTGACACAGTTGACATTTTGACCTCCATCGTTGACTTTCTTGTCCATTTCTTGATTGATTCTGGTTCACTGGGGAGCAAGTTTATCTGTTACTGGTCTCCCTCAAAATGTCACTTTTTTTTTGTAGTACTGGGAATTGAATCCAGGGCCTTTGCAGTGCCTTCACATTCCTAGCCCTTGGGCCTTTTCAAAAAATTATTTTGAGACAGAGACTCACTAAAACACTAAATTGCCCAATCTGGGCTCAGATAAAAATCCTCTTGCCTCAGCCTCCCAGAGTGCTGAGATTACAGGCTCAACTCTCACTTATCCAACTGCCTTATTCTCTTCTGATCCACTCCCACCTCAACACAAATACATAACCACGGGGGATGAGCTAGGAAGGGAAATTCTGACTCAGCAACTCTGGGGAGGGGCTAGAAATTTTGCATTTCCAGCAAGTTCTTAGGAATTCTACTGAAGCTACTGGTCTAAGACCCACACTCAAAATTGGCAAGGGCCCAGGAAGCTGCTCCTTCTCCAGCAAAAATCATGCCCAGCACATACATTTGGACACTCCACAATGCTGAAAGATTTTGTAAACAACTTTGCAAAGTGTAAATTGATAGCAGTTATTGAAGATTGGACTTTTAAAGCTGTTGTTACAAACTGAATGTCTGTGTCCACCTCAATATTTTTTTGTTAAAGCCCTCATCGCCAATGAGATGGCATTAGGAGTAGAGCCTTTGGGAAGTAATTAAGATGATGTTGAAAATGTAGTCCTCAAGGTGGAATTAGAGCCCTTATAAGAGACCAGATTTGAGATCTCCCTTCCTCTCTCTCTCTTCCTCCATGCCACATGAGGACATAGCAAGGAGGTAATCGCCTTCATGCCAGGAAAGGGGTCTCACCAGAGCCCAATCATGCCGGTTCCCTGATCTGAGATGTGCCAGTCCCCAGAACTGTCAGAAAGGAACATCTGTCATTTAAACTACTTGCTGTATGGTATTTGATTGCAGCAGCCTGAGATGACTTAGAAAACCAGGATGAGAGAAGTTATTTTATCAGCATGTCTCTTATCTGGCTTCCCACTGAGTGTTTTGCACACTGCATCCCATTTAACCTTCTGGCCATAATCACTCCCTTCACTGTACAAATGAGGGAACTAAGACTCAGTCATTAGCCTGTTCTGAGCCCATGCAGTTTGTCTCAGGAGCGCCAGCTCATGACCATGAGGCTACAGCACCCTGCAAGTTGGTTTGTATCATTGCACTATTACTAGCCAGATTTCTGCAGTAAACATTGACAAGTTGCCTTTAAAGAAGAAGAACATTCTTTCTTATTCCAGGGCAGCACCATCTAGTAGAGATATAATCTGCACACACAATTTTAAATTTTCTAGTAGCCACGATCCCCCCACCATTTTTTTAAATAGAAAGAGATGGATGAAATTAATTGTACTAATGTTTTATTGAGCCCAACCTATTCTAAACATTGTCATTGGAGCACAACAACACAGATCTAAAATTTAGTATAAAATATATGAACTACTCATGAGATACTCTTCAATTTTATTCTTTTTCTTTTTTTGTACTTCATCTTTAAAACTTCAAATGTTTTGCACACTTACAGCTCTCCTTTTGATTTAGCCACATGGCAGTGCTCAGTCGTCACTTTTGGCCAGTGGCTGCCCATACCGGTCGGAGCTCTATAGCAACCGCTCAACACAATTCTCCCCAAAGAGCGAATTTGCTGCTCTGCTAGTATTTCAGTGAACCCTGCTTTTAACCTGCTACATGTGAAAGCTCTTTAAAAATCTCATCTTACTTGACTCCTTTTTTCTCTCTGCACTATCCTAAAGCTAAGTTCAGATTTTTTTTTTAATTACAGCATCATTTGGTTGACTCAGAGGCAGGGAACACTCATACTCAGCAACAACAACCCAGTTGCAAAGGCCAGCTAAGCACTGTCAGTATCACTAACATATCCTCAGTCAGGATGAGCCAGCGTTATCCCACACGCTGTCCATTTCCACTTTACACTCATCATACATTACACTGACAGCACAAACTATAAAATAGTACTTTGGTTTCTCTGAAGTCAGAGAAAATGTTACGAAGAGGCAGCTCTCACTCCTTTCTTTTCTTACAAAACTGGTTTCCTACTAAATTAATCAAGTGGATTCCTAAAGATGAGCAGTGTAGACCAGAGTTGCAGGCTCTACTTTTAAAAGGCCATGATTTTAAAATTGCTGACTGGTTCAGTGATACTGTCATACAGGAATTCCTATGTGTGGGTTTATTTTAACTTGAAACACATAGATTTTTCTAAAAGTCACTTGATATGTCAATTTCATAGAGGTCTACTAGTTAAAATTCAGTACCAGTTCAGGGAGGCAGCTTGTAGTGTAAGATATAGAGTTAGTCTTCTCTTTTCCAGTCCTTGGAAGAAAATACACAAGAAAGGAAATACAGAACAGATCTGTAAAAGAAACCACGGGCCCTCCCTTCTGGCATCAGATCTCAGAGGAGGCTCAAAATCCTTGAAAGGCCCATTCTCTATTTGGGGAAAATGTATCTGTTTGACTACTTGAGTCCTAAAAGTTGAATACAGAAGTCAAGGGACTGATGTGTGGCTCCTAGAAGAGATGTGGATCCTTCCCTGTAGTTCCAGAAGGAAGACAAAAGACAGAGGTACGCTTAAGTGAGACAGACAAGTCACTCCATCTCCTCTCAGAATGATATCCTCCAGCTAAGCACTGTGGGAAAGTACCCAGGTGTCGGGGAGGACCTCAAAATTAGCTGTACTTGAGGAGCAGGGAGGTGAGTTTAGGGACATTGCCATGGCCTTGGGTTCCCCAGTTGAGGGATGTTGCATCACTACAGATGGACTATAAAGCAGCTGATACTATTAGAGTCTGCTCTCTTTTAAGCATTTTAATTAATATATTTAAAAGTCATTTCCACCACAATGAATAAAAAACAAAACACAATTTTTTTCAGCTTGTGTAAACAATAAACAAATGGATGAATGAATAAATAAACAGAAGTCCTGGGCCTCATTGCCCCCATGTCATCCAATTCTGTGTGTTTATAATTTATCTTTTCTCTTTCTCTGAGAGAATTAAGAAATAGGAAGGCATGATCTTTTTTTTTTCTTTGTGAAACTTTTATGTCCAAAAATAATTTTATCATCTTAACCAGCTCTTCAACTACTAGACATGGTGAGGTGGTTTGGGGATTAACAGAACCAACTTAAGACAACACATCTTCATAGCCTGACCATTTTACAGAGAGTTCCTCTATCTTCACATAGGCTTATCTGCTATCTCAAGCAGGCCGAAGGAGCTATGGTTTAAAACATAGGCAGCAACTTTGAGAGTTTGCTTTTTCTGGGAAATGGTAGAAATGCACTGCTGCTGCCCTGTGGTGCACACATGGATTGATAATACAGTGAAACACGTAGCTCCTTACAGTGACCTATAATAATTTCTTATCATAATTATAAAATACTATAATTCTACCTTTTAATTAATTCTTTTTTCTCTATGTCAATTTAATTGGTAAGATTTCACTATGAATTATATTACAATTATATTACAAACTAATATAGAGGTATAACATATCCTTTGATATAAGCAACTATAAATTTCATCATTATCATTGCTATTAGTACCTCAAATTAGTGCTTTTTGCATTGAAGCAAGTATGTTTCTATTTATGAACCTATATACATATAGACAGCAGAGAAATTTCCCACACATATAAAATTCTTTAGAGAGGAATTTATAAGCTTGAGATAAATCTTTGGTGCCTAATCACCATTTTAAGACATAGGAAACAATTCAAAAATCAAGAGTGAGAAATGTACATAAACTGCAAGATAGCTATATTAATCAATTAAATAATATATGCAAATGCCTGCATTAGTACTTCTTAGAGGCACTCAGACAAGAAGGCAAATATTTTCATAATAGTCTTGCTATTTTTGAGTTTAGAAAATGGATTTATAGATGAAATAGTGGATTAAAATTACTACTACACTGCTTTCTTGTGGGATTACAGGGTTTTTTGTTTGTTTGTTTGTTTTTTTGTTTTTTGGTACTAAGGACGGAACCCAGGGCTTCCAGCTTGCTAGACAAGCGTTCTACCATTGGGCTAAATCCCCAGCCCCCAGAGTTTTCATACTGCATGAATGCTTCAAAATTTCATGTTGTAGTAGAAAATAAAAAAAAAGTTAAAAAAATCAGCAACCCTGAAAATAATAATTCTACTCTTTAATTACATATTTATAGTTTCAAAATTTTATAAAACTGCTAAGGTCTACCATTGTAATGCCAACATATTTTCAGTTGTATCAACAATGTTATATAATTAATGTTCAAGAAACAATCCCATTTTGTGGTTAATGTACCATGCTAAAATGGAACATTAGACATTTTTGTGGACATTTCTTATAAAATACCATACTCTATTTCTCAATCAATCAATGGTTTCACCAGATTTCAACTTTCTCTATTATTGTTTGAGAGTTGCTTAGAAAAATGCTGTCATTAAAAATCTGTCTTCTAAAACATGAAGCAAATTTTGCTTTGCTTTTACAATGAGCAAAATGGTATTAATTCTATAGTGTTCACTTCTTTTTGAAAAGTAGCAAGAATCATTAGTGAAATTAACCAAAAATTTCTGAGGTTATGTATCACCTGACAGCTAATGTTCAGCTTACACTTAGATGCAAAATGAAAGCTGGTCACAGAAGTCATCTCCAAATTATTAACAATGATGAAAAACAAAAGCAACACTTGAAAAGTTTTATCACATATTTTTTCAGAATAGGTAGGGTTTTAAAAATAGCAACAACAAAGGAAAAGATGTTTGCCCACGTGTGACCACAAATGATTCCCCCAAATGAATTCTTGTTCATTTCTAGTTGAACCACCAATCAAAGGGCGCACTGATGGTTTGTGACTAAACCATGCTCCTATTTTTGTTGTTGTTCTCTGATTACCTTAACAGTTTAAGTGTGAATGAAGATGTCTATTTTGAGAGTAATGTCAAATGTATTATTGCTTAATATAATAGCACTTATAGCATTTTTTTAAAATCATATTGATGCCGAGGATTCAACCTGAGGCTGTCACACTGACCTACACCCCAGCTTTCCTTTTTTTTTTAATCTTGAGAAAGGATCTTGCTAAATGCCTAAATTAGCTGTGCAGGATTTGAACCTGTGATCCTCTTGCCTCAGCCTCTTAGAGACTGGGATTACAGGCTGCACTACCCGTGACAATACTGCATTCTAGCTGTTGAGAAATGTCTACATAGCAAGTATTCCTATAAATGTATTTTTTTTTTTCGGCACCGGGGATTGAACTCATGACCTTGCGCTTGCTTGGCAGGCGCTTAGACCGCTGAGCTAGATCCCCACCCCTGTTTTTGAGACAGGGTCTCACTATGCCGTTCAGGCTGGCCTTGAGCTCACTTTGTAGCCCACGCTGGTCTCAAACTCACACCCATCCGCCTGTCTCAGCCTCCCGAGTGCTGGGATTACAGGCGTGAGCCACCACGCCCGGCTATAAATGTATTTTTAAGAATTTTAAAAACCATTCAATTTTAAGTAACTATAATTGTCTAGTTCTTGATTTAAGGAACATCTCGTTTTTAAAGGGAACATATTCTAGATCGAGTCTTTTTGCTTACCACAGAATTTACATAGTCTTTTAAATAGGAAGTATCCTGTTTAGCCACACTCATTTTTGAAGAAGTTGCCAAATAATACAGTGGACTTCTAAGGAGGACAGAAGAAAACTTTTCCAAGTACATCAGTGAGGGATCCAATTTTAGTCTGGAAACACTCAGCTCACTGGAGATGAGCTTTAGAATCTAGTTGGTTCCTGAATCGTGGAAGTGGGGTTGACAGATAACTAGGATCCAGAAAATTAATGGTGAACTCACTACTGGAGACCTGAGCAGACCCCCTCTCCTCATGCATACTGTGCCTCAGAGGACACTAGTTAACAGTGGCAGATAGAACAATGACACAAGTGAAAGGTGCGATGTGGATTTTTTTTTTTTTTGTGGCACCAGGGATTGAACTCACGACCTTGCGCTTGCCAGGCAGGGGCTTAGACCACTGAGCTAGATCCCCGCCCTGTTTTTGAGACAGGATCTCACTATGCCGTTCAGGCTGGCCTTGAGCTCACTTTGTAGCCCAGGCTGGTCTCGAACTCACACCGATCCGCCTGTCTCAGCCTCCCGAGTGCTGGGATTACAGGCGTGAGCCAGCACACCCGGCTGCGATGTGGATTTTTCCTCCCTTTACTAACCGAGCTCACAAGAGAATTCACTTCTTTTCTTTTTGCTTCAGGCATAGATAGGCTAGCAATTTTCATTTCATTACTGAAATGATTCCCTCCTCCTCCCAGTCTGGTCTATTAAAGAGATGGATTAAAACTTCAGGTTAAAGATTTTCTAAAAACTAGGAATAGGAAGAAAATAAAGTTAAGCGTAAGATTTGCCTCTATTTTCGTATACTATTTTTTCCTGATCATAATAAAGCTGTCTCTTAATCATACTCTTCCCCACAAATTATCCCTAGTGAAGACACAAATCTGACTTGAGGTATGGCAGTGAAATAAAAACCTCTTCCATCAGAATGTTACTCCATTACTCGTCATCCTTATTTTTAAGGGTTCTAGAATACTTATGAGTCAAATTAGGAAGGTAAAACACATGTTAGGAAGTTAATCTGATGTTAAAACAGCACGTTGACTCCCCGTAATATAGAGGATGAAAATAGCAAAAAGTGGAAAATTTTTCTTGACTTTTACTAAGCTTAAAATATCTGAATCTTAAAAGAAAATGTGGATAGATGTCTAGAAAATACTAGGTCACACCTGAAGTTTATCAAGCAGTTTTTTTCCGCTCAGAACCTAAAAATAAAAACTTCTATAACAAAACATCCTCTCTATTGATCTTTCAGATTTTACAGTATTGAAGTCCAAAGTACATGTACCTTAAATAACTCCTCACAACAACCCCGGAAACAACACCTTCTTCGTTGGAGGTCTGTTAATTCTGTTATGAATCAAAGGAAAGGCGATTCAGTGTAAATTCCCCTCTGGGACAAGTTTGGATTTTTAAAAGTGACTATAGTTCTTTCCTATTTTTTAAAAAAGAAAACCAATTCCATAAGTGTATGTACTGTTGCAGTTTTGATAGTTTGGGGGTTTGTGAAGACAAGAGACTGAAATCTGTCAAAGGGCCCCAGTTTTTGAAAACAAGGAAAACTGGGGATTCTCAGGAGTGAAGGTCTTACTTAGGCTGATAAAGTTTTGATGATTGAGCAAGTTTCATTGGCTAAATGAGAGTAGTCTCTGGCATTTTCTGAGCTACGGTGAGCTCCAAGTCTGTGCCAAAGGCTTTCCTTGCATTATCTCATTTAATCCTATGGTTAATGCTATTACATTAGGAGCTTTTATCACTTTAGGCTTACAGAGTTTAAACAACTGGGTCAAGCGCCATGAAGATGAAATGATGAAAGTAATCCTTTGACCCTGCTGTATAGAGCAGACAATCCGTGAATTGCGTGCATTTAAGAAAATGTCCTTCACATTTCTTATGTAAGAAATTTCATAGACAATAAGTGACTGGTTTTATTTCTGGCAGGCAGCCACCCCTTCCTCCCCAACAAAGGGGATTTGCAAACAGGTCTACTCTGGACATGCGGCACGAGGAAACTAGTTGCTTTAGATACACAGAACCCAGCTAGATGGATAAATATTTCAATGACTTTTCCAGAATGGTACTTAAGGAGCTGAGTCCATCTCAATTTGGGCTTGAGCCCATGGCCTTATGGTTTAAATATAAAATGCATTAAAGCCCTTTATTTAGAGAGCTGTATGCCATTTTTAGGGAGCAGCCCCAATTCTTCCCCTGACTTTAGCAGGAGGACAATGCAAATAGGTGTCTCAATACTGTCATTAGTATTCATTATTTATTAGGACTTGATGGTGTATTTGAAGCCAGCCAGGACAGTCATGTGACTCTTCAGGAAAGAACTTGACCCCAAGGGCAGCACTTTCGGATGTGCAGCCTGGGAGGCCATGGACAGGGTGAGGGAACAATAGCAGGAGAACCCCATTCTGGTCAGGGGCTCTGAAGGCGAAGGGCATGGAGAAGGAGCTCTTGACTTTCAATTCAGAAAAAATCAGCTGCCATTTGATGTTTCTAAAAAGTTACTTCAAAGGCATGGGATATGACCCATTCATTGGCTAATTAATAAGAAGAAAAGAAAGGAAATGGAAGAGGAAATCAAACCAAATAACTAGAAAATGGAGTACTTTGCACATAATAAGGGCAAGCACTGTTTTCTGATGATTTCCTTCTGATTGACAGAGCCATTCCCTGAATCCAAGTAATTTACTTCTGAGTGTTGTTTGCTATTCATAAATGTTTGAAAGCCTCTGGCCTAAAATAACTGTTTTTCTTAGTACTCATCTTGTCCCAGGAGTTACATAGGTCAATGTGTAATGGTGGCTCTCTGTAGGTCTCCTAACCTTCGCATGCCTCAATTTTCTTTTTTGGCAGGTCTAAAAGAACACCATTATCAAAACATTACCAAGAAGGCCAATTGAATCAGGACTGCTGTAGCATTTTGAGAAGCTAAAGATGGTCATCCAAGGTAAAGGATTATTATGAAGTAAGTCAGAGTGAAGTTGTTGTCAAGGCCAGACCAAGTCATTTTGCTTCAGAGATAAGAATCATAGCAAACACTGTAAAATCTGTTCATTTTATAAAGGAAAAGTAGGCTCCAAGAAATGAGTTGGCTTTTCCAAATTCCCCAAATCCCAGCTAATCTGGAACCCCTTGATCTGTAGATTAGTGTATCATTTCCATAGCCTGCTGCTCCTCCATTAGCCAGTTTGCTACTTCTTGAAAAAAAAAAAAAGGGAGTATCTTGTGAAATTGTATTTATAGGAAATTTACAGTGCTCAAAAAGCTAAACTGAGTCCACTTTCAAAATAGTTTCTTGATTGTGATCACATAAATTAAACTCCAGTCCCAAGAAAAAAATCATAGGGACCAAGCACTGTATCTCCAAGAAGAGATAGCAAGAATTCTTTGAAACTCTCAAGACATACTGTAGTAAGATACAAAGAGTAAATATTACTACTCTCTGCCTGGAATGTCCAGGGGACATTTGTTTTTAAATAATTTTGGAAAGAAAGAAGGAAGAAAGTTGCTTTCCTCCCTTCAATGATCTAAACTGAAAGTAAGGAGAGAACCAAAACTGTCACCCCAAATGTGCCATTTGTCCCTCCAGGGGAAAAAGTGGTATAAAGCATAGACTTGGATGATACAGCAAGGTCGTTGCTCAATTTTATGTTGTAACACTATTTTAACTGTCACTGAGGGCCGGGATGGCAAATATTGCATCAACTCCTGTGCAAGGTGTTTCCTGGGCTTTTCAGAGAGAGGCTCTGGGGAGGTGCAATCTTTCTTCTTGTAAAGGCCAGATAAAGCCTTCTGCTCTGGCCACTATCTTCTAGTGCTGAGGCTGTAGATAACACAGTTTCACACCCCCTGCCCATGTCCTGCTTTCCCAATTTGTAGGTCTTTATTGCTAAAGTTTTTGTGTTTATTTTATCAGACACATTTTATCATTCTTCTCCAAACACACTTGGTCGAAGTCAGCCTTTGAACTTCTTTTGCATACATATCAAATGGGACCAATGATTCCGGATATGTAAAAGGCTTATCTTATGATTCTAAAGAAAGAGGAACAGAGCCACGGGTCTTTCTGTTAGAATAGATCTTCCTGGGACTGATGTGTCTGTGCATGGGTGGTAAGAGGTAAGATGTATGGTCTTGCTCTTTATCTTTGGAGCATAATTCAATAGATTACCCTACACAAATATTTTATGCCTTATTTTCTTTTCCTTGGCATGAATTAGACCTGAATTGGGGGGCAGTGCAAAAATGCTAAGGGCTAAGTGAGTAAGTGGCACTGAGTCTGAGGTCTTATCTTTGGGATTCCCTGTACATGCAGCGCACCAAGCTGACTCTTTTCTTCCCTCAGTTTATGGCCGTGCAATGACAAGGGCTGCTTCAGACTCTCAAGGGCTGCTTTGCTCTCATTAGGCCTGGGGATCTCTGAAAATGAGGGTCAGTCCCTGCGTGAGAATCACTGCTTAGTCGCACTACTTCTATCTTCCTAATGTAGAAGACAGAATCCATTTGGAGCACAGCAGCTGGGTTGATAACTCCTCTCTCGTTCTCTTTCTCTCTTTCTCCCTCCCTCACTTCCTCCCTCTCTTCCTCTTTCCCCTTTCCCTTCCTTCCTCCTACATGTCTTATGCAAAACCCTACTCTGCAACTGAAAAGAAAAAAAAACAGACTAAAAAGGAGGAAAGACACGGACAGATTAAGAGGGTGGCACTTTTTCCTTCTCTGGGCATAGAGGCCACCACATACTACCACAAACACAGAGACTATCACTGCATTATAGAAACTACACAGACCTTAGAGGAAAGAGAAATGAAAAGAAAAGAAAGAAGAGAGGGAGGAGGAGAAAGGGAAGGGAAGGGGAAGGGAAGGGAAGGGGAGAAGACACTGTCTTTGCAGGCCTGCTGTGGAGGGTGCTGACCTCCTTCACTGAGTCCCCTTGGCAGGGCCCCTGAGTCCCTGGCTCTAGCAGGGTGGTTCTCACAAAAAGCCGTGAGTTTACTTCATTGTTGCCAAGTACAGAGGAGCTGACACCTCTCAGTAAGATTAAAATTTGATCTTTAGGGTCTTGGATCTTTGCAGCAAATTCCTTTTGTTTACATCACATCTTTCTTCCTCTTCCTCTTTTCCTCTTTCTGCTTCTCCTCCTTGTCCTCCTCTTTGACCAGCTTTTCTTTCCTTGCTGTTCCCTTCCTGGGTGTGAACAGGCTGCTCACACCTTCAGTGGAGTGAGGAATGTCCTTGGGCCAGTGCGGCCCTGAAATGACTGGCTCTGGTGTGAACCCAATCTCAAATCTGCACCAAGTACTCAGATTCATTCCCTCAAGTCAGCTCCAACTCTGATTCGCTGTTCTCCTCTCCTTTCCCTGCTGGCTCCCAAGCTCCCAAGCTTCTCCGCTGGCCCCTGGCCTGCTGTCCCGGAAAACCAGAGTCTCACTTTGTGGGTTCCAGTCACAGGGCTCCCTGGCATCTGACAAGAGAACACCGGACTATCACTTCTTTCGGCCTACCCCGCCACCCCCGTTAGCGAATGGCCTACTCAAAAATCTTTCAGGTTCTATTTTTCTCCTTTTGGTAATTTCCAGATGGAATCTTCAGTGATGGAGATAATTTTCAGATTTTTTTTTTCTGGCAGAGAATTCATTTGGGCTTCTGGGAAGTAAGAACAAATGGACTGTCTTTCTGAAGTCAAGAAGTGCATAATGTAAGCCAAATGCACAGGCAGAAGCTGCTCCTGCCCATCGTGCTGTGTACCACTAGCCCTGGACACAAGGACGGGAGGGTACAGCTTGGGTCCCTTCCCACCCTGCCCCCAAACTTGCAGTCGCTTGGAGTCTGTCCACAGAAGATGCTGGGCAGAGTCCAGGTGCTGACTTCTGAGTGGGTGCTGTCCTCAGTCCTCATCCCTGGCCAGCACAGTGCTCAGGATGGCCTTGTGCCCCAGTCACAGGGTGTTTGGATTCCTTAAACTCATGCTGGCATTTTATTTAAATAGTGCATGGCTTTTCAGGACAGGACCCTGATGGAGGCCTTTGCCAGGGTTTCCTGGGGGCCATAGGAAAGCTCGGATTGTAGGAAGGGGCTGCTTCTAGGTTTAGGCTTGTAAAGCTGCTGTTTCTCACGGTGAAGGATGAAGGGGATGAAGAGGGCCATGATTTAAGTGTGAAATGACCCCCAGTGACTCACCTATGTAGGGTTTGGTCTCCAACTCAGCAGTGTGCAGAGGTGGGACCTCGCCAGGTGACTGGCTCGTAGGAGCACCAACCTCATCAGTGGATTAATCCATGGGTGGGGTCACAGCTAAATGGGATACAGGGGGATGGAGACTTGGAAGAAACAGGTCACTGGGAAAGTGTGCCTTCAAAGGGCGTGTCTTTCCTCTGGCTCTTCCTTACTCTTTCTGCTTCCCCACCCTGGCAGCGAAGAAATGGGGGTCTTACGTACATGAGGCACAGAGAGAAGACAGGCCATCAAGGTAACTTATCTAACAATTGTTTCGAACCCATACTTGGATAGAGAAGCAGCCTGCAGTCTGCTTGGTATTGGAGTCTGTGATGGGGACCAGGAAGGGACTGCCCTTCCAGCTGCCTCACCTGGCTTCTGGCAGCTCCTCTCTCTACTGCAGTGGGCTCTTGGCCATGCATTCAGGGTCAGTTTTTCTCATGGCTGCTAAGATTTCATCTACTAAAGTATTGTATTAGCTAAAACGATCCCTTTTCTTATTCCCACACCATCCCTGATATCAAATCATACCCGCTGATTTATTTTCACCTTTGGTTTTGATTAACTAAGTTTACTTACTTGTTGCCTATCTCCATCCTCCAAGGGATCGATGGAGAGGATGCTGTGAGGGAATTTATCCTGTTCACTGCTGGAATGAACCTGGCATTAAGAAAAAGACTTGGAACTGAGTCAACAGTCTACATATTTTTTATGAATGAATGAACCAGTGAGCGAATGAATGAGTGAATGAGTGAATGAATGACAATATGCTGTGACTACCACCTCCTCCAGCCTGTTGGTACCCTGAGGGAGCTCAGATCTCAGGCCGAAGGAATAACTACTTTCAGGTATTGAGTGGTAAAAGAAAAATCTCCTTCTGCATTTGCTACTTGCTCCTTTGTCTGGGTGACCCTGGAGTCCCAGGACAGCTTCCCTACTCTTCTGTTTTGTGATACTCTCGGTATCTTAAGAGCTTCAGAGGTTGATGCCATCAACAACTGAAAGAACTCCTTCCCACCACCTCTGCTTCAGGCATGTGATAACCATAACTGCCCATCAGTACCAGAGATTTTCCTGACATTGTTCTGGATGCTTTAGTTATACAAATGATGGATTTTCTGTTTCAGATGGTGAACATTTCTAGCCAAATCAAAACCAATGAACCTTCTCTGTATGCTCCATCAACTCAGTCTGTTCCCTTCCTTTTACAACCTCACAGTACTACTTCCATTGTTTTCCTGGTCTTTGTGTGTACTGGCTCAATTGGGTAGGAAGAGACCCCACAGAATTCAGGTAACCTATGTCTGATGCATATCTGAAACTCCAGGGCGATATTAGAATTCTTTTTAGAATTACAGTGCGGAATGCATAGGGATGAGTAGTGACTGGATCTGAGCTCAGTAACCTAGATCATTGCAGACAGCCAGGGCCTACACCCGGCAGGAGAAGGAGGGACACACATTCCTTGCTTGCAGCAGAAAAGGGGCATCGCAGGGACTTTCTTCTGAGATGAGCAGGGCTCACCTGCAGGGCTCTGGAGTATCCTCCTTGGGGACAGCATTTAAAACTATGAGCAGATTCCTCTTTGTAGCAGGCGCTGTGCTTCGTAAGCCTTACCACTTCCTCTTTACATTTTTCTTTTTTCAGTTATTTTCAATTAAGATTCAGAACAAAATGGACATTTTGTAGCATCCCATGACACAGGGTATTAGACTGGGTTGGGCACAGGGACTCTTTACATTGTATCCCTTAATAATTCACACAGCAGCATTGTAGGGATACTCTTAACTGCTTCTTAAAAGTAATTAATTGATTTTCTGACATATCAGTTAACAATGTATTATTCTGACACAAAGTTGTGTTTCAGCTCTCCATTGGACTGGAGGGCTGTATGGATTAAATTCAGTCCAGAGTTTAGCCTGGGGGACTCTAAAAATATGCCTCTATAAAAGGAAAGGCTTTTTACATGAGCGTTGTCTAAAAATCTAAACCATATGTCCTCTCCTGGGCTGTCAGTGGGGTAAAATATAGGATCAAGTATATGTAGTTACTCAGACTTTGAGCATTTGAGAGGCATGAAATAACCTACTGTTCTTCAGTAAGCCACATGCTGGAAAAGTCACTCGGGGTGTGTGGAGGAAAACAGGAGGAGCTCCATCAAAATGTGGCTAGCCAAAGGCACTGGGAAGAAGCTAGTCTGTCCTGAGAGTGGTTGCCTCCTTTTGTGGTAGCTGAGTTTGTAAGATCTATTCACCGATGCCTGGTGATGGAGATCTTGCATGCGGGGATGATTTCCGTCAACAGCGCCGACCCTATTAATGGGGACATTATGACACAGATTGGTTAAGTGGCTTGCCCTAGGTCTCTGAGTGAGGAGGCAGTGGAATGTTGGAAACAAGGACTTCCTGACATGTTGGCCTGCATAGGGACTCATGTGACAAACTTCTATGATAAGGGTGGTGACAAACTTCTGTGATAAGGGTGGTGATATGCCCTTCGTGTATATTTGAAGGGTCTACACAATCCAAGATGGAAAACTCCTTATGGGAAAATTTCAAGGGAGTAACAGTTCTTCCCCATTCTTGATGCTTCTGTCTCACGGGTTGGTGGACTCTAGGGACATCACTTTGGCTTCTTTTCCCTTCACTGAAGGAAGGAAGTAGCAGCTCAGAGAACCCAGTCCCTTCTCTATTCCTCTTCCTGCCGTTGACGCCTGCAGGAAACACACCTTCTGGCCTGTGTCTTCCTGTGATCTCTTTTGTAGGTGCAACACTAGCTCAGCCATGCCTGAAACAGGTGAAAGAATTTAGCCTGAGGAATCCATGCTGCTGTGCATTGAAATCCCTGGGCTGTTTGGCATCACACAGTTATAAAGCTGGCTGTGACTTGCACCTGTCCTGCTTCTTTCTGTCTGTATTTTAATTGATTTGGAACTCAGGAGGGCTGCCACTCACGTGATGCCCTTCAAACTCTAGCAACCACAGAGAAATACGAGTGTAAAGCCAGAAAAATAGCAACAGCGGAACAAACCCACTTGAACTTGACATGCGCAAAGCTGAGGCTTTGCTTCCTGGTGTGGTCCTTCACCTTGGCTCATCATTTACTCTGTTTCTGAACTACAAATTGAGGATAATGATTCCTCCTTTATAACAACATCATGATGATTAAATGAGATTTTGGATGAGACAACTTTTGGACTATGTTTACCCTTGCAGTTGCTCCACTAATGGGACTTGAACTATTTTCTACAGTAAAGTATCAGAACAACGATGTAGAAAAAGTGCTTAAAAACTCTCCAACATGGGCTGGGGCTGTAGCGCAGTGGTCGACTGCTTGCCTAGCATGCACAAACCTGTGAGTTCATTTCCCCAGTACCACAGAAACAAACAAACAACAACAAGAACCCTCTACAACATTTTCGTATTGTGCTATTTTAGTTTTTAATATTTTGAGAATAATCTTAAATTCTGACTGAGATTTATGGAATGATTAATGTTTACTTGAAGAGTCAGGGTATACCCTTTAAAAGAAAAAGTATAGGAAGCACCTCACAGATAAAGGCAAGCTCATCACTCACCTGATTCTGCTAAGATGAGTACGTGACAGTCCTAGGGTAACTGGGTTATGATTCCTTCCTCCTTGCTTAGCCTGAATCCAAGAATCCCCAAACCCACAGAAGCTTAAAGACTCATGCTCTTAGTATCTGTTTTGATCGCACAAAATGGTTGTTGTGGTGAGCCTCAAGGGAGGAAAGCATTTTACAATCATGTGAAGAAGCATTATGTGTAAATATAAAATGTTCCTGTTGATATTCATATGACTTTTGATTTGGTCTGTCACCATGTTTGTTGTTTCTTGTCAAATGGGAAGGTGTTGTCAGACTAGAGAAATAAGTGCAGGAGATCAACAATGTTTGGTGACTCATTCCAGAATTATCTGTAAATATTAACACTTATAAATCTCATTTTTCTAGGTCTATGTTATTTTGTTGAGAAAGAGGACATAAATTAACATAAAAGTATGAAAAAGTATTTTGGGGGTCTGAAGTGTTTAATAACAACATTTTCATTTTGGGGGAAGTACTGGAGATTGAATCCTGGATCTTCATTGTGAGTTACACCTCTGAGTTGTTTTTTTTTTTAATTTTCCGAGACAGAATCTTATCTCTTAGCAAGTCAGGGTCATGCTAAATTGTCCAGGCTGTGCTCAAACTTAATCCTCCTGCCTCAGTCTCCTAGAGCGTTGCCTGTATACACCTGTGCACCATAATTTTTGGATGTGAAAAGCTTTCATTTCCCAAAATAGGCTGTCCTCTTTACTCTTTAAAATTATGACATTAAGAGATCCAAGGCAGATTCGATAATGCATATTCTGAAAGTTATTCAGGTTAAGAATAGAAGAGGATTTTGTGTATGTGTGTGTGTGTATGTTTCAGGAGGGGATTGGGGAAAGAGACATGAATTATTTACCATGGCTCTAGAGATGGAAGAAAGCTTCAAGATTTTGCTGAAGTCACTGATTGATTTTCTGACACAACAAGTGAAATGCAACTTGAGTGGCCCACTGGTGTTGCATGTCAGACACACAACCTCCTGTCAAACGCAGAACTGCATTTCAGTTGCTGCAAGTTTGTGTTTCAGGAGGAGGAGGAAGGACAGCGATCTGTTGCCTTATCATTAAGATACCCTATAAAGTCTTGACGAGAACAACGAAGTACGAATTCTACATTTGATTAATGTAATACGAGCACTTCCCATGTGCCAAGTCCTATCCTGGACATTTTGGGGGGTAACACTGGGTGAGGGCACGGGATGCACAGTCCAGTGAGGATGGCAGATTGATCACTGCTCGCAAATACTGAGTCCAGTGTAGAATGCGATGAATGTGACCATAGAAATATAAACCAAGCATTGTGGGAGCACGGGAAAGGGGAGACATGGGTTCTATATGGAAGGGCTGGGGTAGCTCCCAGGAAGAAATGATGGGCGCATTGACTCAGGAAGGAATGTAGAGCCCGGACATGGAAAACCAGGAAAGAAATTTGAGATGGCTCACATGACATGGGCGGAGTCAAGGAAGAAGGAACTCGCAGAGTGTCCCTTAATGGTGTGTGCAGGCTACAGCTGCAGCACACACTGCCATAGAGGTGACATGGCTCAGGCGGGGTGGAGGCTGGATGGGGAGACCAAGCCCAGCACAGAGCAGCACCTACTGAGTTATTTGTGTTTTTTCATTCCTCACAATAGCCCTTTGAAACATCACTATAAATGAACTAATTTCATAAATAAAATAGAATATTTATAAAAGGTAAGTAATACTCAAGGCCACCCAGGCAGGAAATGGCAGAACCAAGACTTAGGCTCAGGAATGTCTATGGCAACACTCATGCTGTGACCCACACTTTCCTGGTAGAAACCCAAGTCCTCTTCCTAAGTCTGTAGAAAAAGGTTTGGAGACTTCTTTCCCAAAGACAAGTGGCGTCATATAGAGATTTTGAGTGACAGGAAAACCTTCACAGTCATTCTTCCAGTGAATCCTCAGGGATGAAGGAGACTCATAAGTGGGTAGAGACTGGGAGGTCCTAGGCCAATGAGGACATGTAGCAGACATCTTGGTGAGAGGCTGTGGTAGCCAAGGAAAGAGAAGGCAGATGGAGAAGACAGGGTGTGAAAGGGTACTCATAACTTTGGAGTAGACATAGGGTTGGGGCTGGGGTACTGACGAAGATGTCCAGGTGCTCAGCCTGGGTAATTGGGAGACCGAAATAAAACATAATAGAATACCGGATGATATTCAGATGCACTTAGATACTTAGAATTCTACATTAGCATTCTGCATCCTAACTTTGCATGAGTATTTGATTATTACCCAGCAAAAAAGGTATTTGACAGTGTTGTAAAATTAAATCAAATTAGGGAGGTTCTTACTGGGTGAGAGATTTAATGCAAAGAGAGAATCTCTTGATAGCTCTCTTGCTCTTGACAGAAATATCTCATAGATGTATGGAAAGGTGGTCAGACAGTTGAGAAAATGAGAGAAATCTTGGAATGCTTAGTCCTTATACAAAGATTAAAATAAATATGGAACTCGGCAATTACAAAAAGCAAACCAGTTATCATCACTGGAACTTGCAATCAATTGTAAGATGGCTCAACTGAACTCCAGATGCATAAAAAGAAGAATTAAAAATGGTTAAAAAGTCCTTGGATTTTACCCAAGTAATGATGCCATGTTAAGGTCAGGTTGATCTGAGAGACCCACTGTGCAATAATCAGAGTTCTTTCCTTGGTGAGGCTCATGAGATGGGAGGTATGGGGGAAGATGACACTTATCACCTTGAAAACTTCTCAACATGCACTCATGACAATTGTCAGACTCTAAGTTACGTCAAGTCAATACTGGCACCAAAGGAAGTAGTCTTTCCTAGGTGCAAACAGTATGTGGAAGAGTCTGTGTTTATCGGACTGTTTTAAAAGTTTGCTTATATTATATATTGTGCTCTTATTGATGTCTTTGATACTTTTCTTTTTAAGACAGAATGAATTTATAATCATGAGGACTATAGACCTTTCACAAATGTCATACATGACAGGAAATAGAATGTACAAAATATATACATTTACAGTTACAATATAGTGTAGGGATAGATCATAACACAGTATATGTCAGACATTATAATTCTGTATGAATTAATGAATCAACTCCTTTTACTTGCACATCATCCATGTTACAGGTAGGTATTATTTTATGCACATTTTATAGATGAGAAAAATAAGAAAAAGAGTCATTTCTTGCCTAATATCACACAGCTAGCAGAGCTGGGATTTGAAGCTAAACACTTTGGTTCCTGAATGCATGTTCCTAAACTAGCCTGCTTAGCTGCTTTCCTTATTACCAAAATGCAATCATTATCATGGATTTGCAAGTAATGCAATCTTTGGAAAGGGTGGATGGTAAGAAGAAGTGGTTTCTAGAAATGGGATCATTGATCTAGTGACCAGTGAGAACCAAGGTAACTAAACTCATTTAAGGTTGCATTTTACATGTGCCCCATCATTGGGGAATAAACAAGGGACTCACTCAGTTCTTTTGACTTCTTGATCTACTGATCTATTGAGTTTGCACAGAAGTCCCCTACCCACTTTGGCGAATGTCACCAGGCACCCCTGGTCTGCCATTCACTTCAGGGAGTCCGGTGGGTTTCACTCTCTCCTTAGTGGCTTGCTTTCCACTGCACATCTGGCTCTAACCCAGCAAAACCTTACTCTTCCGGGGAAAAATGATTTACCAAATTAGCATGGAGATAAAAATACTTCCCTCTTCAACTGAGTGGTCTCCTTATAGAACTGATACAAAATTAGATTCAGGAAGTGACAGGTATTTTGGTAACTGATGCATGATAATTGAGCATTACTGTTAGGTTAGGTTTTTGCCTGAAAGAAACAAGGTTTGTAGAACATTAGAAAAGGCTGCTTTAGAGGATCCCTTTTAGGAATGAATTAAATTGTGAAGGAAGTGTGCACATTCTGCATAGATGTGAACATCCATTCATTCGGCCCCTGGCTATGGAGCCAATGATCCTTGCCAGGATCCTGCCGGAAACACATGCTCCAGTGCACTAAACCAGATAGCAGGAGCCTCTTCCTTCCAGAAGTGGACCTGCTGGACTCAGAGGGAGAAATCAGGGCATTCTTAGTTCCTTTCTGCTGAGTATATACTTAAGCAAGTAAATATATTTTAAGGCCCCGTTCCCAAGGTACCAAACTTCCTACTACCTGATGGCAGGTTACGGTCAAGTCATTATGAGTGGTGTTTGTTCTGTTTCTGGACACTGAGATGTCGCAAAAATAGAAACACGTGGGGTCCCTGACATGACCAAAGGAGGGTGACTTCCAACCTGAAGCACACCAAGAAATTTGTCAACTTCATACCAAACCGAAGAGTCAATGAAACCTTGTCTGGGGATTTCCCCTTGGTCCCTCATATTTCAAATGAGTTCACTATATTCCTGGGAACATCTGAATGCATCATTTAGGGTGACTCACTGATGAAAGTCTTCACGCTTGTGATTAAAGCCCTTTCAGCTTCTCATGTAAAATCTAGAGCTAAAAACATGGGGGTCTGAGACCTTGCCTATTCCTCTGAGATGCCAATGCATCGTCACAGTCACATACGTACATAGCCACATAAGTATGTCCACACAAGCACTAAGAATACACCTTTTGTATGCATACTGGGAGTTACATAAACATTGTCTTTCCTTTTTCTACTTCTATAGTGGTTACATATGCTTATAGTAAAATTTACCATTTTAGTTATTTTAGATGTACAGTTTTGTGGGATTCAAAACATTCACACTGCTGTATAACCATCATCAACATCCAGCTCCAGACCTTTTTATTTTCATCTTCCCCAATTAAAACTTTGAAACAATTAAACAGCAGTTCCCCTTTTCTGCCTTCTGCCCGCCCTTGGTAACACCATCCTACTTTCTCTAAGGGATGACTCCTCTAGGGAACTCGTACAAGTACAGTCATACAGTATTTGTCTATTTTCTAACTGGCTTGTTCCATTCTCAAGGTTCATTCGTGTTGTGGAGTGTTTCAGAATTTCCCTGCTCTGTAAGACTATTGCTATTTCATTGGATGCATGTACCATATTTTGTTTATCCCACCTGTTGGTGGCCTTAGATTGCTCCCACCTTGTCTGCTATTGTGACTAACACTGCTATGAAAACAAATGTAAGAAACATCAACATTCTCATTCACTCTACTGACAGATTGAACTATTGTCAGTTCCATTTGAGAATCTGTGGAAGGATAAAGTCATCTTAATTTAATTTCTTTGAGTGCTTCTGACCCTTTGGATGGATGCATTTACTTGCTCAACAGTCATGCAATGAATATCCTCCTCACTCTAAGCTCTGCACTAGGCCTTGAGGGCTCCACTCTGCATAGGAGCTGTGCCTGCCTGTATAGCTGTCCTGGTCAGAGGAGCCAGAGCTATGAGTAAAGTGTTCTGGTCCAGTGGTAGGCATCATTAGCAAGGTGTGTGCTGGTTACAAATAAGTGATTACTTGTGCTTTGCCTCCCTGAATCTTCAGGAGGGTTGTGCATCAACAGTGACCCTACACTTAGAGAGGTGCATATGTGATGTGTTGTCCCAGGCTATGTGATCAATAGAACTTATTTTGTGTAATTCTCCTAATAGGTTTTTTTTTTTTTGGTGTTTTCTTTTCCCCACATTTTCTACTAGTGCATATTGGTTGTACAGATTTGCAAAGATTTGTACATGCAAATACCATATTTTAATCATTCCCCCATTACTCTCCTCACCTCATCTTTCTCCCTAGTTTCACACATTTTTGGGGGAGGGGGATAATACATATAATATATTTTGATCATATTCATGCCTTCTAGTACCTTATACCCCATCTACCCCTTCCCCTTCTTTCCTTCCTCTTGTCTAATAATAGTCTCTTTTCTACTTTTTTTGCCATCATTTTTATATTCCACATATTAGGGAGAACATGCAATATTTGTCCTTCTCAGTCTGGCTTTTTTTTACTGAGCATAATCATCTCCAGATCTACCCATTTTTCTGCAAATGACAAAATTGTGTTCTTTTTATGGCTGAATAAAACTCCACTGTGTATATCCATTCATGTGTTGAGGGGCAGCTAGCCTGGTCTCTCAATAGTTTTATGAGATATAAACTTTAATACCCCTACATTATAGACAAAGAATTAAGGCTTAGTGAACTTGACCAAGGTCACATATATCACTTTATAGCTCTGCACTTCTCAACTGTTCTGGCATTCTGAACACCAATGCACAAGGCACGGCAGAGGAGGGCTAAAGGGCATTCCAGAAAGAGAGACAATGGGTGGGATCATAGGGGCAGATGAAGGAGCATGGGTTCATCTGGAGAACTGCAAGGCAATCATTACAGCAGGCTGACAACTAGAGCTGCCACAGTGGGTGCTGAATCCTCAGTGGTGAGGCCGGGGAGGAACCCTGGTTTCTTTATGTCTTTGTCATTTTCCTTTTAGTAGGATGGCACAGGGGCATCGGGAAAAACAGGACTCTAGGGGACCACAGCATATTTTCTGCTCAATTTGAGTCCCTGCTGTGGAGAAGCTTCTGGCATAAACAGATGGAAAACATCAAAATCATTTTTACAGAGTAAATATACAACCATCATGGACTGAGTGCTTCTTCTAAACCAGATGCGATTCCAAATACTTCACATATACTATCATTCTAAATCTCCCCAAGAACCTTCAGATGCAGGTTCTACAACTATTCTGTCTTAGAGAGGAAAACATAGAATGTCATTGAAAATAAGCACATCATTTGTGGTAACATAGCCAGTAATTGGCAGGGCCATTGATACCAAATATAGGTAGGCCCCAAAACTGCCAATGGTCATTATCAATGTCCTATTCATGTGTCAGAGCCTCAAGGACCACTTTTCCTCAGCATGATACAGTGAGGCTCTGGAGTAATCTTCTTATGGGACAGCTTGTGATAGCCGTTAGGACAGGTGGCTGTGCATCTTACTGTGCCCGGAGAGAAAAGACAAGACTGTCAGGCTCCCAAGGCTGTTGACTCCCTTTCATCATGTGCAACAGCGAAGATGAAATATCTATATTTAAGTTGTGTTCTTTAAGAAGCGAGCTGTCACTGTCCGTTAGCTTTGTGGTTTTCATTTCTTTCCAGTGCACAATTGGACTTGTGAAGACACCGAGTAGCAAGGACCTGGCCTCTGAGCATCCTCCACAACAGTTATGCACATTTTAAGTCATGACTTCATGAAAACCCATGGCACCTTTCTACCGAGTCAGAACTTGATCTCAAACAAAACTCTAATTATAGTTATGACTTAAAAAAGGTCAAACCACAACCTAGTTTGTAACTTTGTAAAACCTAGATGCCCCTTGGGGGTTCAAAGTGCTCAAGGGCAAAGTTGAACTTGCAGCAACTCCCACATCTACAGCTCTTTCTGTCTTCCCTGTCTTCCTCGTTGCAACGAATGGTAATGCTGTTCCCTGCCGTTTCTCAAGGGAGAAATCTCAAGTCTTTTTTTCTTACCATTGTAATTCTATTGGTTTTCCTTCTTCTCATCCATACCTTCATGTCCATTACCCTCTTCCCATGTTAATGTCTCTGCAGGTTACTTAGTGCACTCTCTGGGTCTAGCCTTGACCTCTAACTTCCATCTTCTGTGCTTTTGCCGAGCCTAGACTCTTATACTCAATTCTGAATATGTTTCTTTGCCTAAAAGCTTCTGTAATATTCACAGCCTGGAGGCTCTGAGAGCAAGGGCCTCTGTTCATGCTTCATGTTCTTTCTCTTGTCATAAGGGCACTAATCCTTTTCATAAGGGCCCCCATTCTCAGACTCTCTTAACCTCCCAAAGGCTGCCCCTCATTACAGTGGAGGGTTAAGATTTCAATATGAGTTTTGGGGCAAGCATAAACATTCAGTACATAACATTCTCCTACCTCCATTTACTATCAAGATCCATCCCAATGCAATGAAATCCATAAACTGCGAACTGTCTCATGCTTCAAAAATAATTCTTTTGTAAACTTCTGTAACGCTGATAGTTTGGGTCATATATATGAAAAAATTACACAGATATTTTATTATTTTCTAATAGGATCATGCAAGTTTATTTTTTGCCTCCTCAATGTCATTGATTAAATTGTGTCCTTCCCAAGATATGTTGAAATCCTAACCTCCAGTATCAGTGAACGTGACTTTATTTGGAAATAAAGTCTCTGCACTTAAAATCAAGTCAAGTTAAGGTCATCAGTGTGGGCCCAAATTCAAAATGACTCGGGTCCTTATGGGAAAGGCGAAATGTCTTGGGAAGCTACAGATCATGTAATGACCAAGACAGAGACCAGGGTGACACAGCTGCCACATCAGCCTTTGTCAGTAGCCACGTGGAGTTGAGGAAGGATAAAATCAAGCTCATGCCTTGATTTTGTACTTCTAGAGACAGTACACTTTTTCTTTTTTAAGTCACCCAGTGTATTACAGCTCCAGGAAATAAATGTATACAGCTGTTGTTGTTTGTATGGTCCCTGGAGGCAAGGGAGGGGATATTTTACTCTTTTTAAGGCACAGACCAGAAAAGTGTTCAAGAAATATTTACCAACTGATTGTTGAATAGGCACATGGAAGGGGGGCAAGAGGGCTCTCAATTTTAGAAGGACACAAAGTCATCTATGCTTCCCAAGCTACAGGGCCATGAAGTTCTCTCCTTGTGGGTCTCATCTGGCCATGAGGAAATTGTACCTTTCTGTCATTTAACTTCCCTCTTCATGCCATTTAAAGCAAAAGTGAGGACAGAGCCTATATGCAATTGTTAGCAGAAGTTATCAGTGGAGGTTGATATTCTGGGTGATTTTGATTTTTTGCTTTAGTTGGAAAGTAACATGTATTCCTTTCATAACGAAAGGTATTTTTTTTCTTTAAAAGAGGCAAATGTCTTGTGGGCCTAATATGAAATGACAGCACATATTTATTATTGATTGATTAAATCTGTCAGCATTTTGATCCACAGCAAACACAAATCGGGTTTTTCTAAAGCTCTTTGGGGCCTCTCACAAAGCAGGCTTTTTAGTCAATGTTTTGAATATATCAGGTTAAGGTATGTGAAATAGTCTTTCCAAGTGGGATTTAATATAATGCAGTAAGAACTGAAGATTTAACAGAGGATTTCGTTCCTAAGTGTAGGAAGAATCAGGTCATTGTTTATCATTCTTTGTATGAAGCATTTAGCTATCATTATTGGCTAGACAGGTAAAACAGATGTTCCCTGCAGACGGCAGCACCCTGCCCCGAATATTGGTGCAGATAGTGTCTGGCAGGGGTGGCTTGGCAGCTCGCGGTGGTTTCTCTCTCTGCCTTTGTTTTCCCCAGAGATCCTGAGTCTTTCCACTCTGCTAAAGTGCTGTCGAAAGGACAGCTGCTGGAATGAGTTATTTAGTGGGTCGGTGGAGGGGGAGGTGTGAATTCAAGCATTTCAGAGAGTTTGACTCCTATTTTATAAGAACAGGGACAAAATTCATGAAGAAAACGAGCCAATTACAGAACAGGAGTTTAAAGGATGCCAATATAGGAAAAGCAGTTGGTCCTACAAAGCACCGTGAAAGAATTTTATGTTGAGAGGCAAAGTTTCAGCCTCCTTTTTCCTGTCCATGCTCCCTGTGACACAGAATATGCAGGACACCAGGCACACCAGTGTAGCACAACCTGTTGTTCATTTGTTAATCAGGCTTCCTGTTCGGTGACCTTTACCTACCACACAGTTTGTTTTATAGATATTACACTTAGTCTTGGATGGAAGGTGATGGTGTCATATAAAGACCTTGAGCCAAAGATGGCATCTCTATTATTCTGTGCTTTGGGTGGGTGCAGGTGGGAATTGGGGGATAGCTCACTTCTCCCGAAGATTTTTCCTTTAACTACAGATTATTTGCTTGTGCCTTCAGACCTTGAATTCAGTAAGGTTCACCTTGGGTTTTCCATTTGCTTTTTCACGTCCATAGTAGCTTCAAAAACCATAATACCCTGTAATGAATATTTTAGAGCACAGAAAGGGTGCTATTAGAGTAGATTGCATATAATGCCTGTCACATTGTAGTTGAAATTATATGAGAAGAGCTTTCTTTGGGGACACAAATCAATGTATCTTGCACTGATAATATTCAGGGGTTCAAATCCAGTCATTGCTCATAAATGGACTACCCAGTTGGTTCTGGCTATGTCTCCTCTAGAAACTTAATTCTAAAAATTATTACACATTATGATTACCTAGAGTGTTCTTTGAAATCATGATGCCCAGTCTATTTCTCATATCAAATTAAATCAGAATCTCTGGGAGTGGGACCTGGACATTGCTTTTTTTGAAAAACTCCAAGTGAGTCCAATAAGCAACCAAGTCTGAGAACCACTCATTACTATACAGTAACACTGTCTATGAATAGTTATTAATTTCATGTAGTAATTTAGATTTAAATAAATATCATTTAAAATCAGTTTCTCACTACCTGGCCTACATAGTGAGTTCAAGGCCAGCCTCAACTACATAGCAAGACCCTGTTTCAAAAAACAAACAAACAAACACCGCTCAAAAAAGATGAGTTCCTCAGTTGCAATAACCAAATTTCAAATGTTCAATGGTCATTTGTGGCTAGGGGCTACCACACTGAATTGT
Organism: Cuniculus paca; assembly: GCA_004365215.1. Classification (NCBI taxonomy): domain Eukaryota; kingdom Metazoa; phylum Chordata; class Mammalia; order Rodentia; family Cuniculidae; genus Cuniculus; species Cuniculus paca. The sequence continues at coordinate 78,927 of RJWT010000016.1, forward strand.
GTAATGTTAGGGAACATTCAACATCATTGTAGAAACTTCTGTTGCATTTTCTAGAGTCTAGAATTCTAGATTTATATCTTCTACTTCAAATCTGCATATTTTTCTTGAGCAGAGACCATGCTAATCTTTGTATCGTTCCAATTTTAGTGTATTTTCTGCCAAGGCTAGTACTAAAACTTTAATCTGAATGAATAATGAATGGCCACACTGCCAATATAAATTTTGAGCAAATAATCTTGCCCTAGAGTTTTTTTTTTTTCCTTCAAATCTTGACACTCATCTTGGAAGGGGTCAGGTTACAACTAGCAGGCTAATTAGAATCATTTAAGGCTTTCTGGCCAAAGCTACCCCTTTCCTGGGTAAAAGAATCTGTTGTGTAGTTTGAAACAGCAATGTGCTTTCTTGAGCCCACCCCATTGAACCCACTAAAAGAAACCATCCCTGCAGAATGCACTGGTAAATTCTTGGGCTCAAAGTCTTGCAAGTTTATTTCTCCAGATCTCATTGGGATTTTACTTTGGAAGTAAATCTCCTTTAAAAGTCCCCACTCTCTAACCTAAGTCCTTCGTGCGTAGGAAGCATGTAAGCATGTCTCCTTTATCCCAGCTTTGCTCATCAGCCTGAATCAACTCATCACCAAAAAAACACATTTCCTCTTGAACTCAGTAACGCAAATTATAAAATTCCATCTTTCTTTGGAAAAATCAGATATTTAAGTTAGGGCTTTCAATAAGTTGCCTGACTTTACCACAATGTATTTATTTAAGAGTTTGATTGTAAACTTCTCACATAGCCTGATTATAGAATGAATTCTCTCAGGAAAAACACAAAATGTGGATACTGTGACTTACTTGGAAATAGCATAGCCTTGATAATTTGACTCCATTTGAACTCACAGAAATAGATCCACCCCAAAAACATTTTTTAGGGTATAGTGGGTGAAGAGTAACAGAGAAAAGATGCTGCTCTGTCTGCTCTTTATCTAAGATGGATTCTCAAATGTTTTATTTATTATAGATTTTACTGTTGAGTTTCATGATTCTTAAGGTTTCCAGATCAGTGCTGTCATAGAAATATATATCTAGCCAAACAACAGGACCACCAGTGGAAAGGCTGGTACTGGTTTTGATAAAATACCAACAGGGAAACAATTTATAAAATATTCAGTAGACTATTACCTGAGAAGAGCAAGTGATATAAGCAAGAACTTCGTTTTACAAGAGATGAAGTTAAGAATTAATGGATGATCCTTCAAGAAAATCTTACTTTAATATTCTTTACCCAAGCAGCTGTGTTGTGATTTTCTGTGCACTTCATCAAACATAGGCATGCACACGCACGTGCACACACACACACACACACTCCTTACGGTGAGTTCTTTAGAACTCTGAAAGATACCATGGTGCCATTTAGGTATTCTTTAACTGTGGTCATCCTGGACAATTCTGAAACTATCCCAATATTTAAGTATTCACATATTCCCTCTTCAATATTCAATATTAATCACTGCAGTAGATGCAAGATAGGACATGATTCTTTGTTCTTTAAGAATAAATAATATACTCCTTAAGGACACGTAAAGAAACCTATATCTATATCTATATCATCTATATCTGTATCTGTATTCAAAGTCTTTGAAATGAAATTCTGAGATATGAAAAAAGGAAAAAAATTGCAAGTGAAACATATTTAGAAGGAGTTTCTCAATTCCAAGGCCATATACTACTTCTTTCTTGATTTTAGGAGAAGACAGCTGCTACTTCCAACTTCATCCCCCAAATTTCACTGCTAAATTTCTAGAGAAATTTGTAGTTGATACCTGAAAATCTCACCAAGCAATCTCAGTGGTAGAGAGCAATGCTGGCTAGAATTGGCAGGAGAATCCCCTCATGGTTATGTACTTGACATGTGGGCTGGAATCAGATGGGTTTTGTTGTCTAGTCTAAGGATTATCTAATTTATCTGTGAGCTGTTCTATGTGATCGTTGGAGTTCAGAATCCTGATGAATATACAAAAGAAAGTTTGAAGTGATTTGTGGTAGTAGTACTTGCACACCTGTGTCTCGATGTGACTCAGACCTTTAGAACACCTCCAATAATATTATTTTTTTAAGTGTCTGGAAGGTAGTGTCTATGTTTGCTAAAGATTGTTTACATTTGCAAACAAGTTCAACATGTCTTTTTAAAAAAAACAACCGACAAGAGCAATAAAATAGTCTAAACCCACATTAGATCCTGCTTCCTGTTTCTCACAATATGACTAGAGGAAGGATGACAGAATAAAGTGTATCTGTAGTCCCAAATCTGATTGATTGGAACTGGCTGAAAAGACCATTCTGAGACCATAACTAAGCACAGAAGCAAGGAGTGCTGTGATCAATTACTGATTTTTGCAGTAGACAAGAGGGGAAGATGTGGCTGTGGGCATTACAGGTAGTTCCAATCTCTGGAGTAGAGAGTTAAGCATATAGAAGGTATAATGGGAGATAGGGCAGCATAGGATATTGGGTCCATGTTGAAAGAGATCTTAAGAAGGCTGTCTGTAATATCTTATGCAGGAGAGAGTTATGGGAGTATCAGGGATAGAAAAATTCAATCAGATTGAACTTTCAGGAACCCAACTTGGCCATATGTGTGAAATATAATATATAGAACCAGGAGATGGTAACCAATGAGCTGGGAGCTAAATAAGAAAAGGTAGGGACAGGCCGGATGTAGAAACATCAGAACTATCTACTGTCCAATGGAAACCATCAGATTCTGATTTTTATTGACTGAGATGGTGTTTCAATTTGTAAAGAGGATTGGTAGTAATTTATTTATTTTTTTGCGGCAGTGGGGATTGAACTCACAACCTTGCGTTTGCCTGGCAGGCGCTTAGACCTCTGAGCTAGATCCCCAGCCCTGTTTTTTGAGACAGGGTCTCATTATGCCATTCAGGCTGGCCTTGAGCTCACTTTGTAGTTCAGGCTGGTCTTGAACTCACAACAATCCGCCTGTCTCAGCCTCTCGAGTGGTGGGATTACAGGCGTGAGCCACCATGCCCCGCCTTGGTAGTAATTTATAGAGTTTTATTTTTCTTTTTGTCTGTTATTACACAAAGTGATTATCACACCATAAACATTAAAATGTTTAATAAAACTAGATTGCAGCAAATAAACTAATGAAAGTGAGGAGGAGGAGCTAGAGGAGAAAGAAGAGCTTATCCATATGTGTAAAGTGTAGTAAATTGAACATATCTGTACATAACACTACTGGGCATACAACATTTAATTCAACTTTCATGACTCCTCAATATTTGGCAGAGTCCTACCTAAGACAGAAGTTTAAGCTCATCGGGTGATTCCTAAATCTAGTAGCAGAGCTAGTATTCAAACCCAAGACTCTCTCCGAACTTTATTGTGTCTCCTTTCTCCATGCTGCCTCTCATCACTAAGTGATATATTCTAGAAAATGTTCGTCCTATGCTGCTATTTCATGTTAATGGATGCTTAGAGGATCCTTTATCACTTCCTGGATTTTATATACTCTTTTCAGACTATGTTATTCAGTTTTCCATTACTATACCAAATGTTTGAGACAATAAACTTATGATGAAAAAGGTTTATTTTAGCTCTCAGTTTTGGAAGCTTTTGCCCATGGTTGATTGGCCCCATTGCTTTCGGGCCTATGGCAAGGCAGTATATCATGGCTGGAACATATGGCAGAAGCCTGTTCACCTCATGGCTAAGAGCAACAGAGAGAGAGGAAGAGAGAGACAGAGAGAGAGAGAAGAGAGAGAAAGAGAGAGAGAGAGAGAGAGAGAGAGAGAGACCAGGGCCTGTAATCCCCTTTGAGGGTACATCATCAGTGATCTAAAGCTTCTCCCAGGCTCAATCTCTGAAAGGTTCCACCACCTCCCAACATTGCCACATGGGAGACTAAGGCTTTGGATGTGAACCTCTGAGAGATGCTTATGATCCAAACTATAGCAAACACAGTTTCTCTCATCTTTGCTTCTGTGACCCATTGGCCAGGCTCTCTTACTGCCCTTCCATCTCTGTCCTCACTGTGTCCTCTTTAAGAAGTCCACCTTATTTACATCCTGAGTACTGACCCCTACATGTGCATAATGATCACATGCATTTGGAGCAATGCTATAAGAATTCATGCAAAGAAATGTGGGACAAATGTGGATATGATGTAGTGTGTGTTCAACCAAAGCTGCTTGCTTTACAGAGATTGTAAAGCACATGCACGAGATGCAACTATTTTGGAAAATTAGTTGTTGAGACCATCTTGATGGTAGAATTGATGAGAAATAAACAGCTCTTCTCCAGCCTCTAATACCCACTCGCCTTCTACAGAGCTATCATTTCATGTGTAGTAGGAAATGCAAGGTAGGTACATGCTACCAACAGCAGTGTCCGTGGGAACCAGTGTTTCCAAACATTTATGTGTCTAGATCAAATTACATTCACAATAGACTCTGATGCTATTTACATTTACTTTTAATTGATCAGGTTTTTAATATTTTAGATCACTAACACTGAACACAACATCTGACAGTTTACGAGTGGTGAGATGCTATCAATCCTCCACCAAGTTTTGGTGTGTGTGTGTGTGTGTGTGTGTGTGTGTGCATGTGTTTAAATGATTTGTGAGAAGTTGGAGTTACTAAGGTTTATTGCTAGAAAAGTGAGAAAATATCATTGTCTTACTATATGCCATGCAGACTGAGTTAACATTAGAGAAATTTCAAGATCTATATTTCTTTCTGAGTAAAATGTTTTTGGATTTTAACTTAGTCTTTGGTTTGGCTGGGCATGCAGTGCACTACCCCTTACTGATGTGATGAACAAGTTCATTCACTATGACAGACCTACTTAGCTCTGTGCCTTAGACCTCATCTTGTTTCTGGGTCGGGGTAGTCCCGGCAACTGGACAACGGACACTATCATAAATCTCCAGTGGCTGGTATAGTCACCACAGACTAAAGAATTCCTGTGAGTAATACTAACTGACAAGAAGAATCAGCCACACCTGTGTGCTACCTGGGCAGGGGTACTTAGGGATGCTGGGCTAGCTCAGTGGCTGCCTGAGGTGCTGGGTAACACCTCGAAAGTGCAGGAGGATTGATACCTTGTGGGGGTAGATTTTTGATCACTGAGAGACAATAAATGGGGAGGATCGAGCACACAAGTTGTTCACCTTTGTTCTACGACACAGCAGAATTATGCAGCTTTTTTAGGTATGACCCAAGGAGCCAAGAACTCAGTTTCTTGTAAGCTGCAGCTCATTTAGTCATCCCCATCTTATTTTGCTCCCTCTATTTTTTTCTTGCCTTTTCTTTTTTCTTTCACTTACTTCTTTGGGTTTTGTTACAAGGGTGGTACCCTTTCACCCCATTCCAAGTTGCAACATATGAAGTTGTAACTTCTGCTTCTATCCATTTTAGGTTGAGACACTTTGTGTGCCGTCTATGAGACTGAGCACTTGGAAGGCAGAGACCATGTTCATCTTTCTACTGGTAGCACCTAGATATTTAATCCTTGTTTGTTGAATGAAATGTCTGGGATCTTAGCCATGGGGTTCAGACTCTTTCTGTTGCATTTGGCTTTGATATCCATATCATACTCAGCCTCACAACCAAGTGCTGGTCTGGACAGCTTTGTCTTGGCGGATGTTGGAGAGCTAAGAGAGTTTCAAGATGTGGACATACAGGCCAGCTCACGTGCTGGCACTTCAGTGGGCCAGAAAACCATACCAGAGGAATAAAAATCAAGGATGTGGGGCCATCACGGAGTCCCTGATCCTGCAGGCCTGGCAGTGACAGAGGAGGATATGATGGACTCATGGTGTCAAAACTCTTATAAGCTTCAATTATTGTAGAAGCAGGGTATGTGAGTGTGAATCAGAGAAAAGTGAAAGGAGTGGAGTTAAGAGTGGGCAGATGGCCCAGGGTGTCCATGGAGTTCTTACAGGTTGAAGACCTTCAGCTGCTCATCTGGAAACAGCATTTTCCATTTTTTTTTATGACTTTCCTATGTTTTCTCTCTTCCTTACTGTCTTTCTTTTCATATTTTTCATCCTGCTTTCATTCTACATTTGTTAGTTCAAAATATAATCTTTTTACATTTGACAAACTCTTAATCCAATGACATTTTTTGAAAAAGTGACTTTAATAAAGGGAATTAGAGAGGAAACTAAAATATACTTCTATAATTAATGTGCCACCATATGTTAACTGGCTCTTCTTTATGTGCTCTTGTGGACCATGCAGAGAACCAAGAAATGAATCCTACAATGGTGAGCTCTCCTTCTACTGCCAGACTGCCAGAATTTCTGATCCAGAGCCATAGTTTGATGATTTCTGACTGTTGCAAGGTTGGATTGAATCCTGGGTTTAAATCTGCCTCTGATATTCAAATATTACATGAGTTGACCACTTGGTTTTTTAGTTTCTCATTTGTTGTAGAGAAAACATCTTCACAAATAAATTTGTTGTGGAAGTTTAAGGAATATAAAAGAAATAATGAGTAAATACAACTTTGCATATCTTTGCCAGTGCCTTAGGTTCTGGGAATTTTATATTGTTAGTAAGAATTGAGATAGATCATAATAGTAATTGAACTGTCCCTTTTGTGAACAAAGTGGACATTTTTTGGTATAACGGCTAAAGTAGAATTTCTCAGTCTTAGAACTATTGTCATTTTCGGCAAGATACATCTGTAGTGGAGATGTTTAGTGTGCATAGTAGGATACTGAGTAGCCCCTACGACCTCTACCTACTGGATGCCAGTAGCACTCCTTATTTCAGGTGTTACATCCCAAAGTGTCTCTAGACATTGCTACATGTCCTTTCCTGGGCAAAATCACTCTCAGGTAAGAATCACCAGGATAGAGCATGCCAAGTAGAGTTATCACTTTCCTCTCTTATGCTAATGTTTTGAATAAAACTCAGAAAGCGAACATAGCAGATGACTCCACGATCAGCAAAGTGGGCTGGAGCTGTTGGTATAGGCTACAGTGGATTTGCCGGTGTTTACACATAACACGTGTTGATGCTTAGCTGCAGCCAGTGTCTCACAGAATTCAGAATTTACATGCGATCCACACTAAGAAGAGAATAAAACGGGGAGATGAAAAGCCAGGAGACTTCCCTCCCACAAGCCCCCTTCTGATCACAATGTGTATGTGAGTACCGAGTGTGAATTGATTTATGACCCAAACACTATTTGTCCACATCCATCAAATAAAATTTGAGATTTAAAGACACAAGCTGCCGTGATCATTTCCCCCTTCTATTCATTTGTGACAACCATTTAGAATTCAGCTTCTGCTATTTTTTTTTAAACAATAGCATTCTGTCATTTCCAGAAAATGTTTTAAATTAGTATAAAACTTGGCTAAATTTAGCTTTTATAGAAGAAAGAATAAAACATAATTAACTGTTTAAAGAAGAAAACAGAAACCACATGAAGGAATGAGACTTGCTGGCGAGAAATCTAACAGTAGTGCTTGGTAGCTAACCCATCTCCTGTGTAACAGATGTTCGTGAGTTTAAATGGAAACAGGATGGGCATCCTTGTGTAGAAGGCATTTGTGATAAAGAGCTGCTCACCGTGTGAATGTGTGAGGCTGGTACAGGTGTGGCATCTCGTTACCCTAATGGCTCAGAGATGGAACTTTATGAAGATTGGAGCGGGCAAAAAATCCTCAGTGTGGCAAGAAATATCGACAGATCGAATGCGTTGCAGGGGTTTAGTTCAATTGAGGCCCCGTAAATGCACAGTGCTTGCTAAACACCGTCAGGCAGGCTGGAAAAGTAAGCGCAGGTTTTCAGGCTCATGCAGCATTTTAGCCTCTGGTTTTAGCAGAACATATAATATCTTCTGTAATTTCCTTGGAAATACTTGCAGGTGAGAAGATCTTTTTTTTTTTTTTTTTTTTTTTTTTTTTTTTTTTTTTTTTTTTTTTTTTTTTTTTTTTTTTTTTTTTTTTTTTTTTTTTTTTTTTTTTTTTTTTTTCTTTCTTTCTTTCTTTCTTTCTTTCTTTCTTTCTTTCTTTCTTTCTTTCTTTCTTTCTTTCTTTCTTTCTTTCTTTCCAGACTACTATTTATGGTGGCTCAGTGAGGGAAAGGGGTAAATTTGATTTAAAAACTGAAAATGATTCTCTGTTTGGTTTTTTAAAAAGTATTTTAAAAAGTCTGCACAGAACAGAGACAAAGGATTCCATTGTATACTGACCTAGGCGTGCCGTGTCTCAGACAGAGGGCCTGGCCTCAAGCAAGTGAGATTATGCACACATGTGTCCAATCTTCGTCACCTAATAAAGACTCACTGAATCAAAGGTCAGGTTATCATTTATTCTGTCAGACTGACTAATGCAACGTTCTCTCTTTAATGCAGTCTTTTCTTTATACTCAAACAATTACAGTTATTATTATTGTTGTTGTTACCGTAATAGTTTAAAAAACAGAGATAGACCTGGTAACGTTCCATTGTGATTTGGTGGCGGTCAGCCAATGAATAGGACAATCATTTATTGTTGAGCTGGAGCTCTGGTGATTCACGGACTCGGGGGATGTCTGTGAAATCATCCCAGTAACTTAATCCACTCACTTTTCTCTCATTCCTCAGTTTCCACATTTCATCTCCTTTGCAAGGCTCAGATTAACAATAAAGTAAATCACCAGCAAGTACCCTGCAAGATTACCTCATGCACAGTCACTTTTCATTTGAGATCACTCTAAACATTGAAGAAACGGTTTTCTTTATTTGGAAAAGTAGTCTGAAAAATTGAATTGAGCAACTTTTTGATGGTTAGTGTGGAGTTGTGGGTTATTTATTTATTTTTATGTTATCCCTGATTCCATTAGGTGATGTAATTTCCTAATTAAAAAAAAAACAAAAACCCAAAAGATTCCATGTTCCATGGATACAGGAAGAAAAAAAAATCCCTCATCAATTCATTCACCCTACTTTTCCACTGCTTTTTCTGAGTTTTTCATTAGAAGATATCAGGGAAGTTGAGCCTCTTTTTTAAAAAAAATTCCATTCTTGTTTATTCACAGGTTTCATAACAATGTGAAAGTTTTCTGCACTCCAAAGAAATGAAAAGTTAAGCTTACCCCAGCTACTTTTGCATCCTGTCCTCAACATCCTAGACACACAGACTAGTGAGAGCTTTTGATATGTAGGCAATCTGGTTTCAGATATGCATAGTTATATGCCATTTAGTACCATTTATGGCTCCTAAAGTTTACATTTTGATTAATAAGATAAATTAATAAATCATGAATTATACCCTATTCACAGTGAAAAGCCTCCAAGTTTCCATGAAGTGATTGAGATATTAAATGCCTGTATATGTCACACGATTTTTTTAGAGCAGTCTTGTGTCAATCATGTTTTCAAAAATGTTAAAATTGATATATTTCTTTTCTTTCAGTGAGGCATAATCTCTATCCAAACAAAAACCCAGAAAATCCTCTTTCAGAACTGAATATTTATCTAAACTGATCCAATTTCTAGTGCTGCGGATAGAGCTCAGCAGCACAGTGCTTGCCTGGCAAACATGAGGTCATGAGTTCGATTCCCGGTACCAAAAGAAAAAAACGATTGCCGTTTCTAATTTAAGGATAAATTAGTTCATCACTAGAATGAAAAATAGAAATGATTTTTCTTTTCCTTAAGCTTAAAATTCTCTTAGTCTGACATTTTGTTCAGGGTCCAAGGAGACAAATTTTGTTTATTTCCTAGTTCCTCTTAATTTTCTTTCTGCTTTTCATTTGCCATTCTTTCATTCTTGGAAATTAATATTTTCCTATATGTGGGGATTTTTTGGACCTGCCAAGTGCCACATCTGTCAAAATGCTGAACACACATTGTTTAAAAATAAGGGTGGAAACTTGGCCTTTCATTAAAATCTCTAAAACAAATACATTCGCTTTCTTCTCAACACTTTTTTTGGTGCCTGCTATTCACATTTATACCCACCCCTCATGATGTCTTTATCTGACCATGGAGAGGCAGAAAGAAATCACCTTCCAATGATAACTTAGTCAAATAAGCTTTAGAGAATGTTCTGGCAAAGCACGATTTCATTGTTTATCTGGCAAAATGTTAGGAGCAAAGGAACTTAAGTCTTCTACAGACAAAAGTCATTCTAAGCAAAACTGGTATTTATCACTACTTTTCTAGTTTTAGTTCATATAGAGACAGTTAGTATTTTAAGTGTTTTCTTCATAAAAGTCTTATGAACAAAATTTATAAACAAATCAGTTGATGAATCAGTGAATATATTGTGGCAGAATTTAATACTTGGTACAAGCAAGTAAATGGTTGATAATTAGTAAGTGCTTTTTGGGTTAGAGAATCCTAATGGACCAAGTGGGGGGCTTTCCATAAAAATACATTGTCCAAGGAAACAAAAAATTTAAAAAAATACAATTTAATAGTTTGCCAGACCCAACAGTCATACTTTCTTATTCTAACAGCTGCTTTTGTAGACAGCAGGGTCACATGAGAACAGATGGCCACATCTGTTGCTCTGCTGGTTGGGAGTGCTTGCTTCTGTGTTGTTCATCAATAGACTCTGAATTTCTTTTATCAGAGAAGAACTTAATAATCATGTGTGATATATAACAAGGCCAAACCCTCATAGCAGAAAACACACAAGGCAAAGCGTGTACCACCAACCCATGTACACGTGCCGTGTCAGAATGAGGGAAGAAATGGAAACCCCATGGTCTCAGTTTTGCTCATCCTAAAGAAACACCAGCTGGGCCCTGGGTTTGGCTTTCCAGGAAGCTTTGGATGAAAAAGACCACGAATCCTTTCTCATAGCAGGGGCTGACTAGAGAGTGCTTAAAACTTTCTCTCCAGGGGTTAGCATATATGCAAAACCACCAAAATATAGTCCATGGAAGCAGAGTGTCCATGATAGTGTGGGGGGGGGCACTGTTAGATCCCAAGCAGTTTCTGTGTGAGTGGTTTGGAAACTCTGGAGCAGTTCAAGTCCTGTGATCTTTGGATCGTTTTGTCTCCAGGTTTCCTTTTTTCTTTTCTTCTTTCCAGACAAGACCCTTTAGGTTAGCCCAACAGTTGTGCAACAGATAGCCAAGGATGCCTCTCCCCTTCATAATTTCTTTTGTTTTTAAGTGGAAATTGACAGCCTGTATGCATTTTATGATCTGCAGAAAGTTGATGGAAGCATTTCAACCTCATTAACTTTTCTCGATTCTTTTTAGAATCCAACAACAACAAAACAATACTATTAGCTTCTCCTTGTACACAGTCAATTCTAACTGCTTTTCTTCTGCACGTTCAATGTGTGGTTGAGTTGAGAAATAATGCCAGAAAGTGGCTACTGAGAATTTTGTGGGATTAGAGCTACCAGTGGAATGGAGAAACAGTAATGATTTATGAAGCACATTAATAATGGCAGCTTCCACGTAAGCCCCAGCACAAAATTCCTGGGCCATAAGTAAAGGGTTGCATGTGGTCTACCAAGTGGTAAGTATTCATTAGTTCTTTACTGTCCTGGTTAAACGTGTTTTGTTGCTCATCAAAATCTAGAATTCCTCAAGTTACATTCTAAACACACAGAAAAAAATACATGGGAAACAGCAAAAGTAAGTATCTTCATGAATTTTAAAATCAGTGCATTGATAGTGTAATATTAATATTCCTATATGAATGAATAAAGGTATATATATATATATTCACCTAGAGATTGGTTATAAAGCAGAGTGTGCATCCAATATGTTCCTAAGTTAAGTCAGAATTGAGGGAAACATAAAGTCAGCTACATTTAGTTTTATTCTAAGAACAAAAGGCTTATGAACTTTTCAGAAGTCTCACCATTGACCAATCCCACTTAACCTTGACCTATTCTGCTGCTCCAAATATATAAAACGATGCTTTACCTAGGTCTTTCATAAGGGGTGTAGGAACTTTCTAGTGTTTTAAGAGTGATAATTAGTAGGTGTCTCTTCTACTGGGCTCAGAAACCTTTAATTTGTGTTCCTAGCTTTTCTAAAGTATATTTGCCCACTTTAACTTGAAATCAAATAAATTCAGGGATTGGTCGCCTTCTGGGTAGGAATGATGACCCAATGCTATTAAAAAATCAGGGCAAAGAACTGCAAATGTTTGATCCCATCACCACCATAGAATGATTTTGGCTACTACTATACAGAAAACCTTGGAGTGGTCCTTCTTCAGCTTCTTGTATTCCAAAGGTCTGGCTAGAGTCACTCTTTCTCTAGACTTAATTATCTGATCAATCTATGAACAACTAAAGTGTCCTTCTCTCAAGTTTTAACCCAGACTTGTGACAATTGCTGTACTCACTCTATAGTCCATGAGTCAGTCTGACTTTCTTTCTTCTTTTTTTTTCAGTCTGACCTTCTTTAGTCTTGGGGCCAACACAGCATTCCAGACAACAACAGTAAAGTTCTCTTGAGGGAGCCAAATCTGCTCATGGGACATGAATCTGAGTCAATACAGTGAGTTGTGAATTAAGGCCTAGTTTTTCCTCCTGGCTCTGTTATTCTCTAGGAGCATGAGCTGGGGCCTACTCATTGGCATTCAGTTTCTACAACTTGCATTTGAGGCCTGTTGAAGGATACCTATCAACCAAGAGTGCAAATCATCCATCACCAGCTTTTACTCTCTTTCAGTAGTACTACCTAATGCATCTTTTCTATCCCCCTTCTTTTAGGATAAGAGAGGTGAAAATGAACACAGTTGACACACTATTCAAAAGAGAAAGCTGAGGTTGCCTTGGTGAGTACCTGCAGTAGGGGTCAAGGGGTAGCTAGTGGTTTCCTCCTGCTGCTGACTGTATTCGAAGATACCGGTGTCAAGAATACTTCCTGGAATTGTCTCTGCTCCTGCAGCTCCTCCTGGAGACCATCCCAAATAACATCCACTTGCTGATGCATAAGAATAGCTCTCTACTCTTCCGTGGCTTTAGCTTTGTGCCATGCCAAGGAGGTATCTCGACTTTACCCCACAAATGCTGAAAATGAGGCAGAGACACATACAAACATAGGTCCGAAGAAGCATGCTCTGTATGATTTCTAACATAATCTACCAACCATTCTTTCGAAATTCTTGTCTTCTCATGTGTGACATGTTAAGACTGTTCTTACTAAAGAACTCTCTTAAATGTCAGCCCATAGACTTTGCAGAAAATGTTTTGGCTCTATTTGCCCACATTCTTTTTCAAGGTCGTTTTAGTAAAACCAGATAACTGGAAGATGAATGTGTGGAATCTAATTTCTTAATGGTATGGGAACCTAAAAATAGTCCTATTGTTTGATGTTTAGCTACAGATGATGATTTCTTTTTCTTTCTTCCATTTTTTTTGAAGTTTGGAGGATTATTTAATGAGAGACATATGCAGCAAGTTAAAGCTTGTAAGCTTCCTTCATGTCAGTAACGCAGAAAACTCCTTACACTGGCCTTCCTCTGCTGCTTTTCTTTTGGCGGGCACTCTGAAGTGTGCAAAATAGGATGTGAGTTCTCAAGGAAAACTAGAAAACAATGAAGAAAAAGCACCTTCGAGGGCTCTGTGATCCCCTACCCCCACCGTCAACCCCATCCAATTCAAGACTGAATCAGTGAGACTCAAATGCCCAAGATGTGATGGTAATGGGACGCTTAGAAATCATTTTCTGATGCGCTGTCTGGGCTGGGATGGACCTCTGTGCTATAGGGACTACTGTGGGAATAGATCCCCGTGTTAGTTTGATTATGAAACCAGCAGATCCTCTGCAAGTTATTTAAATTGGATTTGTCCGAGATTTATAACACCATGTCTTTGGATTTGTTCTAACTTAGCAAGATTCTGTTTCAAACAAAAATGCTATTAATTTACCTGTCCACTGATGACTATGTCAGATAAGTCTACACATATGTGACCATACAAATATTTTCACCATATTGACCCACAGTATGGGTTCCATATTCACTTGATAATCACTTGCCAGATGCCTCAAGGAGCACACGCCTTCCTTCCCTCTGCTCGAAGTTTAGGTACAAGTGTCCATTATTGCTCTAAGAGCTAGTCTTGATTGTGCTTAATTGATATTTCCATTAGTTTGATGAGCACAAATGGCATTAAATGCCAGGATTGGACACAAATTGAAAATGAAGAGATCCTGTGCGTCCACATGGGAGGGTGAGGAGGGATTTTGAAGGCGGAGTGAGAGGACAATTAGCAGGATTAATGGACTCTTTCCAGGAGTCAGATGACACCAGCTGCCCCTCTGTTGCTCGAGTCTGCATTTATCTAGAGATCTCACTAGTTTCAGAACCAGGAGGATCCTTTCAGCAGTGGCACAACTTTGCGTTGCTGAAGTACAACAGGAAGATGGTCGGTGGGCTCCAAGTCTCCCATCAGTTGGAGGAAAGGCCCTCTCCTCCCCTATCATTCATGTGCATCAGGTATGAGCCTGGAGTCCCTGACTGTGGTTCAGAGTAACCGGAGTCTTGCCAGCTTGTAACCCACATCCCTTCTGCTGCATTGGCATGTTGTATATCTCTAAGTAATTGGGATATATGGAAAGCATAAATGGAAAATCTCCACAGAGGGCAATCAATCATGTCATCAATGTCCTTTTCTCAAGAAAATAACCACAAATGTTTTAGTGAAAATAAACTAATTTCATCCTGACTGTTCTACTGTTCTTGATTTTATGACCATGTTTTTCACACCATGTGGAAAAATACAAAGAACTGCCCAGGAACTAAAAACAGAAATGGATCTGTTTTGAGGAGCGTTTTCCCCCTTGACTCTTTTGCTGTATTTACCAGATGTACCCCTTCCAGTTTCCAACAAGAACCACACCGTGAACCCGAGGCCTGTTCCAGCACACAGTAACTAAAGCCAGGATTCCTAAGACATAGAAATGTCTTTAGCATCTTCTTGGCAAAGTATTTCCAGTATTCTAGCACTTACATCAAGGAAAGATAAGGAAATGAACTTGTCAAAAGCCATGTTACTTAATAGGAAAGTGACAAACTGACTTTGGTATTTTGTTCAATTATTAGACCTGGTATTAGTTGGTATTAGTTATGAAAAGTGATCTTCTGTAACTAGTTATGTTGACATAGTCTCACCCCTCAAAAAACTCGGAGATTTATAAGATTGCATCTTCAAGCTTGCTCTAATGCATTCAATTAAAAACTGCATATCAATTTACCTGTACATTGACAACTGGGTCTTATAAAATGGTGGGGGGAGAAAATCCAGAACCTTCCCAAATCCACTAAAGTGTGGTCAAGCTATATATTTTCACTTTATAGTCACTGAACAGGGAAGCTGATGGTGGCAACTATGAAATAGAGCATTTGCCTTTATAATAGTCTTTATTTTTTCCTCAAGTTATTTCTTTTATTTTCTATTTTAATCACACAGAAAGAAAGAAAAGAGAGTTAGGAAATCATTTTATGTACTTACTATAACCCTCAACAGTTTTTTTACTCTTTGAGTTTCTCACCCTTATTGAACAACAGCAATAAAAAAGAAAAAAGACTGTATTACATAGGATTAGAGTTGTGTCTACTAGAATCATGTGATAATTCTTTTGTTTAGCATTTTTCTGAGAGTTGGGAAGGGAACAGTCTACTTGATTGATTAGTATTTGGGTACACATGCCTACCAGCCCATGAAACATTTGGCCTAGTACCAGTTCTTCATCCTGTATGACTAAAGGGAAAATAAAATGAAAGGAATTATTTTGTATTTAGTAATGGTGAGAATAAATTTATAACTCATGTATTTTTTGGCTAATGCTCATTAATCACTTAACAACCAACTATTGTAGATTAAAAATATTTTAAGTTAAAAATTCATTGAGTACAAGTAACCCACTGAACATCCTAGCTTAGTTGCACAGTACCCCATGGTCTCACTGGTTTCCCTTCCTGACTGAGGGACTGACTAGAAACTTTGGTTCTCTAGTACTGCCTACTATTGAGAACCCTTTTTTGTCTTCATCACGGTCCAGGAAGGTTTATAATTGTAATCCCATGGAGAAGTTACTGGAATTCTAATCAGTTAATTTTAATCTACCACTTTTAGTGCAACCCACGGCGAGAATAAAGACACTGAGACATATATACAGTTATGGGGAGCCAAGGGGGTCCTAAGTCCAGCCAAGATGGTGGTTCACCAGAACAAAGGCCTCAACCCAGAGCCCTTCCCAGATTTTATTAATTTTCCATGAGGGGAGCGGATCAGGGATGAGTGGCAGTGTGAGTGGCGGGAAATACGTGACTGCCATGACTACCATGAGCTGGGCTAGGTGGGAGCTCTGAGATCACCTCTGTGATATGCAGAGGGCAAGAACTGCAGAGAGAGCAATCTGCATAACAACTGAGATAACAGCAGTGCTTCAGCTCTAATGTACAATCCTTTTTGCCCCGGGAAGTCACAGCCTCTTTCTCCAGGCTAAGTCCCAGTCAACAGCGTGGAGCACAGCTCTCTACCCAGCCCAACTCAACCAAGTATTTGGGAAGTCACTGGGTGAGGTAACACTGACCTGTCACTTTGCTTTAGAGATTACATATCAACTCCTCAGCTAGCCCCATTTACAGTGCTTAGAGCCAATTGAAAGGACAAAGAAATGGCCTAGCCAGCTCTGTACATATCAGTACATGGAGATAGGGCCAAGTTTATCCAAAATGGAGATAGTTGCTCTTTTTCTCAAGGAGAATCAAGGAGAGTCATCTCTGTGATTCCCTACTCTGCCAGCATTGTGGGAGAGGGTTGTACCACATAACCTCAGTCCAGAAAAAGATCAAAATTTAAAATTTTCAAGTACATAATTCCAGCACTCTGGGAGAGACTATGTAGGCGGATCACAAGTTTGATCCCAGCCTGGGAACTTAGTGATTTAGCAAGACCCTATTTCAAAATAAAAAAGTACAAATCATTGGAAAGCTAGCCAAGTGCACAGGCCCTGGGTTCAGCCCCCAGTACTGAGAAAAAAATCAAAGTGTATCACTTTCAGCCCATCTATAGTTGAACCACAGTAAGTCAGAATTGTCTGTATTTTCTTTGAGTTTAATCTTTTGTTTCCAATGTTACTTTCTAAATTATCTTTTTGGAATCTAAGAGTAATATGAGCATGGTTAAATAAATCATTTTATTAAGAAAAGGCATGCCAATAGAGATATTATCAAGACATGCAGTTTGTCAAAAAGTATTGTCAAGTATTTGTTATGTTCCTGCAATAGGCAGGTGAATCCGCACTGATCATTCATGGATATTCACTGCAATATGTTGGTCTCGGGGTGGACTGCAATATCAGTTACATAAAATACAGCCAATAGCTTCTAGAATTTTTCAAGAATGAAACAATGTTGCCATCTCCCAGATGCATGCCGGTCCATTTCTCTGTGATTACCGACACACTCAGACTTGCCTAGGGGGTCTGGAAGCCACCTTCCCTTAACCTTGCTGCCTACTCCTTTTGAAAGTCTTATTTCCTTACTCACATCCCTGCCATGCATTGTAATGCCCCCACCTCCCACCTCCAAATTCTCACCATCTTCTCACTTCCCAGCCCTGAGACCTGCTTTCTACTCCCACTCCTCTCCTGAAATTGCTTTCTCAAATGTCACCTATGTCAGCCATTACTGACTCAATTCTTCCCCCCAGACACCCATGGCACTGCTCTCCTCTGGATGTTCTCTACCCTTGGCATCTCCTCGACATGTAGGCAGCCTGAGATTTCTCCGCCTTCTTGACACTTCCTTTCTTCTCTGTGCTCTAGTCTCTCTCTCAAAAAAAAGGCCTTCACCACTTTCTTGTAACCCTCTCTCGGAGACTTGGGTATTTCCTGAGGTTCAATTACTTTATCTACAAACGTGACTGTCAACACTTGCTCCACACCTGGCTTCTCCTTCAACTGCAGCCAGTTGTCTCCATCCAGTAGCGGGACACTTCATCTCTTGGTTACTTTTGGAAAGTAACACTTCTCCAAACAAATTCTTTGACTCTCTCCCCAGTGACCTTCTCTCCTGGCTTGCTGGTTTCAGACATGACACATCGTCCTCCCTCTCCCTTGGTTGCCCAATTCTTTCAGTTCTCTCTTCACTATCTCTAGTGACTGTGTCATCTTTCGGGTCATCCTGCTATCTTCTCCCTTCAGCCCTCATCAGTCTTCATTGTGAACTGGTTTCCCTAACATGAGTCCCTTCCCACTTGCCAGTTTGTTTTCACACCCTCTCTAGGCTAGTCATTCTGAAGACATGATGTCACTGTGACATTTCTCTTTTCCAAAGTACTGTTAGCCTTTTTTGTTCTGTTAGTCTTTTCTTATGCTTTTCCTTTCACACGGAATCATGGTCCTCCCTCCAAGACCCACGGCCATGGTGCTAAAAACCACATTTCCCCCCCTGCCATGTTGTTTGTGTTCTTCCAGCTGTGGGGAGTATCTTCCTTCCCCATCTCTGTTTTTCGCCCAAGTCCCAGTTCTGGTGTCTCACTTCCATGAAGCCTCCTCTCTGTGATTGTTTAGAAAGTCACAATAAGACTGCGTTTTTCCATAACTTGGCTTGATTAACACATTGCTATAAAAAAGATGGGAGACGTCTCACACTGACATAGCAATGTGTTTGGCAACTCAGCTAAGCAAGTGACTGCTGAGTATGACTCTGTAAACTGGGTGCATAGAAGCTTCCCAGGCAGGTGGGCTAGTGGTGCACAGACACAGGGGAGGTCATAAGCAAATCTGAGCTGGGACATTCCTTCTGTCTCCAGACTCCTGCTCATCACAAAGGGACTAGTGAGCCCTGTAGGACTCCACCTATGGGTACCACATATCCGCTGAGCTTCAGAGGAAAGGTCAATTCTTCTACCTTCTCACTCAACTACATGGCTCCCTTCCAGGTCTCTCTGGGTCCAGAATCAGCTGCTTCTCCCCTGGTCAAGTGAGTTCCTGCTTTAGAGATCTCTTCAACAAACATCTTCTCCATGGTCTTTCTTTTGCCCTCTTCTGACCATGCATGGCACCATAGCTGCACCCCAGTTGATTTGGTGACTATTTTCCCTGGTTTTACATGTGCCATCTCACCAAATGGATTATAAGATTTTGAGGCCTAGAAACTAAATTTCATTCCTTACGATAGCACCAACATAATGAGCACCCAGCACGCAAACCCTTTGTTCCTACTTGGTATTTAATAAATGTTACATTAAAAAGCACTGAAGGAAGAAGTTTCAGATTCTTTTGACCAACATTGCTCTCAGATGCATTGACATGACTACACTTGGCCATCTAAACGTTTCTCTGTACTAATGTGCTGCTCAAGTTTATGACTTCTTTTTTTTTATTTTTCATTTTAAAAAGAATAGAACAAAACAAAACAAAACAAAGCAAAACAAAACAGAATAGAGTCAAACATAATATAGCACTTCAGAACAGAACACTGTAAGCTATATAGGTTTTCAAAACATAACAACAGGAGATTAACAATGGTTACCTTAGTGTCTCTTGCTTTCTTCAAAATGGTTGCTCATACATTTGTAGACAATAAACTCAAACAAAACAAAGTAATATAAAACCAGATAAAACAAAAGAGCATTACAGGCCTTTAAGTCGGACCACAAGAAACCAGCAATGGCTACCATAATGTCCCATTTTTCAAAAGAGCTGTTCCTATCTTATCACATATTGCAATCAAATAGTAGGAAAGGGACTTAAACCAATCAAATCAAAGAATAAAAGTGCCATTGGACTTCAGAACCTTTTCTCCATATTTATCAGAAATTTTGTATCTTATTGAGTCTTTCAGTTTCTTACACTAGGGAGCCGATGTGGTGTTTACACATGTGTTTGGTTTATTTCACTTATGAGTATGGTCTCAAGTGGTATCCATTTAAGTTTATGACTTCTTATGGGGCTTCTACATAGGGCAGCTTTTAGAAACACATACATGCATACACATACACAAATGATTGAGTGATCTCAAATATTATTTATGTAAATGCAGACCATCTGAAGGGTGCAGAGACAAGGGAACATGTGGAATTTCTTGCCTGGAGATGTTCATTTATATATACATTACCTCTGTGTCATCCACTGAAATAATTAAATGGGAGTTGTCTGGAGGTTAAGAAGAAGGGAATAAACATATGTTTGTGATGTTTTAGTGAAGTTTGTTCTAAATCTAGAGAAATGAATTAAATGACACCCTAAAATTCTTTTGGTTAAACAGTGAACATCAGTACAGCAATTATTTTAAATATTTCCACTAGTCCCTTTTTGGGGTTCACTGGAAAGTTTAACTAATGGCAAGATTTAATACCAGTAACGTCTATCTTATTGAATAGATGCCATATAGCTATGGAAAATCAACCTCTGTAGAGCAAATTGAGTTCATTATGTTTTTATAAAATCATAAGTATCCCATCATAAGAGCAGAGATGTGTATTTCAGTGTTGGGAAAACATTCCAATGCAGTCAGGTTGCATGCCTGGCCAGGGAATGGTTAAGGTGATATCGTGAAAATGTCATTTACCAATGGAATGAAGAGAAAGAATTTTGCTCACTACATAGGTCTATCTTGAGCATGCTCCTCCATGAAGAGCAAGACATTTCCTCAGGGTATTTTCCCAGTGGCACTTTAGCTGAATTGTAAGCCAGCATCCTAAAGAGACATCTGCATGTCCACATTTATTGCAACACAATTCACTATAGCTATGCTATGAAAATCAGCTGAGATGCCTGTCCACATCAACGGATGAATGGATATATAGCCATGAACAAGAATGAAATTATGTCATTTGTAGGAAAATGTATGGAACTGGAGGGCATCTCATTAAGTAAAATTAGCCAGATACAGAGAAATAAATATCTCATGTTTTCTTTCATATGTAGAAACAAAAGAAAAGACCTGAAAATAGGAGAAGTGGATGGAGATGAGGAAGGGGAGAAGGCAAGAGAGGGTAGTAGGGAAGGCGGACAAGATCAAAGCATGGGATATGCATGCATGAGAATGTCATCATCAAGCCCATTCATGTATGCCATTACTAAGATTGAATAATTATTATTATAATTAAAAAGGAGAGCATAACCACGAAGGCAGACCCAACTCCAGGCACACTCACCATGAATGTCACAGCCACGTCAGTGAAAGGCCAGAGAGGCCTGCCTTATTTTTATTCTCTCTCACAGTCCTAATGACAGAGGAGAAAGCAGCACTTCTTGCGCATCCTCCACCTTTGTTTAACC
This sequence comes from Cuniculus paca, assembly GCA_004365215.1. Taxonomy (NCBI): domain Eukaryota; kingdom Metazoa; phylum Chordata; class Mammalia; order Rodentia; family Cuniculidae; genus Cuniculus; species Cuniculus paca. The sequence continues at coordinate 100,162 of RJWT010000016.1, forward strand.
AACTAATACCAAGTGTTCACACTCATATCCCTTTAGCAAGCAGGAGCCAGGCTGTGGGGGCAGAAAGATGAATAATATCTGGGTGCTTCTCCTGGGGTCTAGAGGCCCTCCAGGTAAACCAACTTAGCTGTCTGTCCAAACTGGTCAGCGTAAAGTGGATGAAGGGCATTGCATATTGTTCATAGGTTGACGGGAGCACTGATGAATGGATACCTTTGGGTCACAAAATTTGAAAATACTAAGGGGTCTTACAGATTTTTTCACAAATTGAAATAAAATTAAATGATCATTATAGCTCTTTATAAACTGCCAACACCTGAACAATACTATTATCTAGCCTAAGCCTCTCAGCCTACTTAGGAGGCAACTAATACCATGTTCATGGTGGACCAAGGTCTTATAGCTACATTGTTGCAAAGGTTAAAGTTTATTTTGTTGTTTTATATACACAACTAATATTCTAGTTTTCAAAGTATGTGATAAATAACTGATAAAAGCCATGAGACAGAAACTGCCTTGAGAAAATACTGGAAAGCAGCTTTGTTTTGCATATTTAAAGTATAATAAACAAGAAGAGTCTACAAGCCAAAAAAAAAATTCCAAGCCTTTATAGGAAACTACTTAAATAGTAATTAATCATGCATACAATTACATGGTGATTTAGTTGCATTTCATAAAATATCTGTGGCCAGTAGAATACCTTCAGATGCCTCCCCATGATTTCCCACCTTAAATCTCACAAGAGTCTTGTCTTTGTGCTATCTTCCTGCATGGTTTAGGGAAAGCATGAACATCCTGCAGAATCCCAGAGAATATAATTAAAGTTCTATTTATAAATCCTTTATTGACACTAGTGAATGATAGTACTACATGCTGCTTTGCTCTCTAAGAGCTCATTATGAAGTTCGTTAGAAAACACATTAGCGGGAATTTGTCAACAGCCTCTGGAAATCAAGTGACAAAGTATGTACCATTGGCAGTGTTGCCAGCTGCTGGGCGTCTTGCAGGTGGGAATTTTTAATCCATTCATGTGCCAAGGGACCATCACGTAAGTGGCTGAGGTATTTTGAGGCCACACTACAATGAGCTCTAAAAGTCACCTCAAGGAAAAATGACAACCATTCCACCCAAATGGCCCTTATGGCTTAAATTTCAGAAACTGCACAGGATTATATTTTTCCAGTGAACTGTCAGAAATTTCATTTTGGGATCAATTGGTACTTTTGACTCATTCATGATCATACCTGGCATGGGTCAGTCAATACCCATTATCCGAAGAAAGGAATTCAGTATCCTTTTTTAAAAAATTAAGTTTATTGGTATAGTGTAGATATATGCAATGATCACATTCATCATAAGGAATGTGTACCATGTTCATGACATATCTTAATTCCTTTTTATCCTCATTTCCCTCCCTTCCCTTCAAGCCCTCTTCCTCTCCTTATTTACAAAATTTCATTTCCATTTTATCCTTCTTTTCTCATTTTTTCTTTTTCCTTCCTCCCTTTCCCCCTCCCTCTTCCATAATTCCACTTTCATTTTGAATAATTTCTTCCTCTTTCATAATATACATTATGCATTTTTGTCCTTATTTACACTTTCAGTCTCTCACACCAGAAAGACAATGTGATATTTACACATGTGTGTCTAATTTATTATTGCAGAGCTACTGTTTCTGTTTTAATATTTAGATCTTAGATCCATTTTGATTTTAGTTTAGTGCATGGTGAGAGACATGGGTCTATTTTTAGCCTTTGGTGAGTAGAAAGCCAGTTTTTCCAGCACAATTTACTTAAGAGCTATCTTTCGTCCAGTGAAGGTGTTTGGCTCCTTTGTCAAAGATAAGGTGACTGAATGTGTTTGGAGTTGTGTCTGCATCTTATAACTGTTCCACTGATCCTTGAGTCTATTTTATTTGCCAGTACCATGCTGCTTTTATTATAGTAGCTCTGTAGTATAATTTCAATTCAGGGATTATGATGCCCCCAGCTTTATCTTTGTTGGTCAGCATTTTTTTTTTTTGCTATTCTAGGTCTCTTCTGGTTCCCAGTGAATTTTAGGAATGTTTTCTTTAGTTCTGTGAGGTAGCTACTGGTATTTTGATTGGGATAGCATTGAATCTGTCCAACAATTTTGGGAGTATGACCTTTGTCACTATGTTGGCTCTTCCTACCCAAGAGCAAGGAATGTTTTTCCATTTTTTGATAGACTCTTCAATCTCCTTTTTTGGAGTGCTGTGGTTTTCAATATAAAGATCTTTTACTTCCTTTCTTAGATTGATTTCTAAGTATTTCATTTTTTTCAGTGCTACTGTGAAAGGTGTTGTTTCCCTAATTTCACCTTTAGTGAGTCTGCTATTTGTGTACAGGAATGTTATTGATTTTGAGTGTAGACTTTGTATTCAGCTAAGCAACTGAATTTGTTTATTAAATCGAGAAGTCTTTTGGTGGAGTTTTGGTGTCTTTTATGTAGAGTAGCATGTCATCTGCAAATAATGATAATTTAACTTCTTCCTTTCATATCTTTATTCCTTTTATTTCTTTCTCTTTTCTAATTACTCTGGCTAATGTTTCCAGAACTATATTGAATAACAGTGATGATAGTGGATTCACTGTACTTCTACAATTTCTCTCTTACTTTATTATCTCACTTAATCATGGTGTCCTTATAACTTTGGAAAGTAAAAAATAATATCATTTTGCAGGAAACAAAACTGAGGCTTGGAGGTTTAATATGTCTAAGAGGCCACAGCTTCTTATTTCTGATCACCGGTACTGTTTACCAGACACACAGGATGGCCTTAGGCAGCTTTTTCACATTCGTTGGGTCACTACATTCATTTCTTGTTAATTATCACCTACACCATGAGGTGGGTCTTTTCCTTTTTAGTTTGCACATCTGAGCCATCAGGCAGGCTGTGACTGACTGAGCTCGCTTTTAACTGTACATCTCTCTATTGAAGAGTAGCTGATCTTCCTGTTGCAACCAGCTGTCCTTCCAACTAAGGCACAATGTCACTGTTACTGCTGCCTTGAGAAGTCTGAAAGGCACAGAGCACTGATCTAAGTTATTAATCCAACAGCTCAGTTGTGGAGACTGTTTTGGAGAATTTTTTAGAAGTGTTTTTTGCATTACACTGTCCATTATCCCACTGCCTGCTATTCCACTGTCCAGATGCATTTAATTCAATCCAAGAAGCTTTGATGAGCCTCTGTTCTGTGCAAGTTCATGTTCCATTTTCCCTTCTTCCTTAGAAACAAAGTCCCAGTTTCTAGTGAGGACAGCAATATGCTTAGGTAAAAATGCCATTTCCCATCTTTCTTTGTACTTAGGCAGTCATTTGAATATATTGTGGATGAGACCACCATGGAAAGCTCTTTTAAAAGATTCTTTTGTCCTTCCCCTCTTTTTCTGGCTAGAATGTGGATCTGATGTCTGGAGTTCTGACTGTCTTCCTGGGTCATGAGATGTCTTTGTGAATGAATCCAAGTGTTAAAGATGATGGAAATGAAAGATATAAGGAGCCTAGATCCCTGATGACATGGTAGGACTGCCAGATCAGACCTGGGATACCTACATCTGGAATCACTGTATGAAATAAGTAGTTTTTTTCTAGTTTAAACCATTACTTTCTTCTGATCTCTGAATGCAATTTTTAACTGATGGAGTACAGGAAGGTGGAACAGAATCCATCTACTGGCCTCTGTGAAAGACAAATCCACAACTCACTAGCATAAGGTCTGAATGAGATTTGATCTGATGGAAATGTAAACTCAGTGGTGAAACATTTGAGTTAAAGAAGAAATGGGGGAAGCAGATAAGAAGTAAAGGTGAAAGCTGAGTACGGAAAGGCCTGGAGACCAAGAAATTGAGTTTAAGAAATGGTAAGTTGGTTGCAACAAATGATATTGATGTTTCCAAAATGACTTTCTTAAAGTTTACAGCAAATCAGTTAGGGCCCCGACTGACTGCTGAGCTAAGCAGCAAGCTGACCTAAGCAGCAAGCTGACCTGGGTCATTTAGGGTATATCGTCTGTTGGCATATTCAAGTACCTTTCTTTAAACATATCACTTAAGTGATGGTATTTTAGGCTATAGAAAGAGTAGTTCTCTTGTATGCATTTGGCTATCATTAAGTAGAGATGGCTTTTAGAAGACACAGTTTTATGTTTTCAGGTCTTGGTTAAAAATCTTTTCTTTGGGAGAAAAAAAAGCAGAAAGGAAATATCCTTTCTGTGGGATTCCTCCAGGATTCCTTCCACACCTGAGTCAAGACCAGTGCCCTGGTGGTTCCACTGCAGAGACTAAGTAGACTAAGCCCGCAGGGCAGGGACAGGATGACAAGAAGTAGAGGGCCCTCTTCCCTCAGTTAAGGAAAATTGGGGCACCTTAGGGACTGACTATACCTTCCAGATTTCTTGCTCCACAAATATATGGGATTCTCCCCTTTTCTCAGCTTCTCTCAAGTAGGCCAGACTGCTTTATGATCAGTGAGGTGGAAAGAGCACTGATCAGTAACTCCTTCCAGGCTAACACTCTCAAGGGTCTCATATGATCATCTGGCCCTCTGTCCCCAACCTAGCATGGTGAGGCTGGAACTTGTATTCCAGATGGCACAGTAGGTAGGAGGAAGCAGCTTGGGGTCCTGCACCACTGTGTGGAGGAGGTCCTTCCAAGGGAGTGGCTCTCAAAGTGTTGGCTATGTATGAGAGAGAAACAATCCTTGGCTACATGAAGACATTGAACTTGGGAGTTACTGTAATGGCCACTAGCATTCATGACTCTGATTCTGACATTACTCTTGGCAAGGAGAATCAGTTCTTTGTGAAATAAGGGAGAAGTGGTACATGCTGATTAAGAGTATGGAATTTGGAGTCAGTGTAGCACGGGTTTCACTTGATTTGGGGATGAGTTTGGGAAACTTTGCCAACCTCTTCAGTTCCAGATTTTTGCCTATAAAACAAGAATTATGTCCCTCTTCCTTAGGGAACTGTGTGACTGTGGAGACTAACTGTATCAGAAATATCTTGGATACATGTAAGTATTGGCAATTGTTTATCACAGATGTCCGTCTAGAAGTGACTGAGTTCAAATATTTGTAGAGTAAGGAAAACTTGGAAATTTAGGTTTTTAACAAACTTCCCATATAATTCTCATGCTTATGAAGGTTTGGGAAAAATCTTCCCGAGAAGTCATGAGGGTTACACTGGATAGTGTGAACAAAGTACTTAGCGCCATGCCTGGCTCATGGTTTATGCTTAATAAATGGAACTAATTATTTTTATCACCAGAGCAACACTATGGTGCAGGCTCTAATTGACTCAGAAAAGTTGGTCAAGTATATAAAAGGTAAGAGGGGAGCTGGCCTTACTTCCTTTAAGGTTATGACTGACCTCTGAGACAGGTGCACTGAATGTAACCTGATTTGACTTAAATGGAAGATTGAGGCAAATTGCTGGGATGCATTGTGTATTCAGCAACAAAAATGGCCTGAAAACAGATGAAGGAGAAGGTCACTCTCTTACCAGCAAAATCCCCTAAGACTCACAGGCTTTATGAAGGTGAATGTTTAAGCATTGATGGAAATGTGTTAATGAGCATATAAAAATGTGGTTGGATGGTGACCACTATGCCTGAAGCTCTGTTGAAAAATTATTGACAGCTATATTGCTTATTCCTGTAGTGGTTAGGAAATGAAATGCTTTGCTCTAATCAAGTAATTGCATTAAGGAGCTACTGGGAACATTTGTTTGCTTTTTCGGAATGGGAAAGAAGTCAACTGTACTCCAACCAGGTTAACTGTCAAGAAGAGTTTGGCTCAAATTTCTTTTAGCTCAACTAGCATTTTTTTCCTTGCATATGCAAGCAAATGTATAAAAATAAAGTCAACCAATAGTCAACACAAAACAGCACATTTGTTATAAATCTTGCCTATTTCTGAAGCAAAATTCAGAAAAATACCTATTTTTGGTTTTTCTCTTTTGTTGGGGAAAGGGGTGGGATATTGGTTTGGACAGAGTTAAGCCCTAAAATGTGCAGCAACAAGCTAAGCTGAGTAGAACCCGCAAAGACTCAGCTCTGGCCCAAGCTCACTGTTTCTTTTCTTTACGGGGAGATTGGTTGTGCAATTTTCTACAACCCAAGCAGAGGGAGATACATCTCTGAGTTCGGATGGTTTCAATTGGCAGGATTTTCGTGAAAACACAAAGTCAAAGGAGTTTCTTATTCGGAAGATTAACTGAGGGAAATTGTGAACACACGGAACAAGGAGACAAGTAGACAGAAAAATGACGAGTCTGTGTTGTAAAGTCTCAAGACCCTCGGGTCTTCCAAAGGCCACTTTTACATCTGCACAATGAAAATTCAACCACTGAGTGAAAAGACCATCACTGGGCCGTTTTGTCTATACAGTGTCAAATTCTTGGCCCGTCTTGTTTACCATGCAATTTCTCAGTGCGTGTTGCATCCATTTCTCTGGTTGTAACTTTGTGAGTTTTTGTGCTCTTAGGCTAGGATGGTGACCACCACACTCACAGCTTGTGGTTCCAAGGGCCTGAACCTGAGCACAGTGAATCTGAGTGGCTAGGACTTTGGAGGCCTCTCTCCTCCTCCTCTTCCTCTTAGTCTGTCATGCACGCAGTAATCTGCAGGGTGTATTACTACATCATATATCTCAATCCTCAAAGCTTACAAAATGACTTCCATTTGTGAGGTAAACTCACTCTTTTTTCTTCAGCCTTGACTTTGCCCACCAGGCTAGCTGTGAAGAATGAGCATAAAAATAAACTAACGATTTCCATGTGGCAGAACCGTGGGTTCCAGAACACAGCTTGTCCCACGGGACAGGCACCCATATTGTTCTAGTTTGAATGATGGCGTGTTACAAAAGGAGCTGACCTGATGCCAGGGAAAGGTGACACAAGAAAGAAGCAGCCTCCACACATCTAAGCATGGTGACATGTGGGCCACATTGTCTCCTCTGTCCCTATGGCATCCAGGTGCTGTGACAGGGAGAGAGATGCTGACTTGGCCAGTGCACGGGTTATGAGAGTTTGCTAATATTTGCTGACTGCTTTGAAGATGAAAAGCATTATGGGGCACTAAGTACAATAATTATGAATTACAAAGCCTCACACCACTCCCTGGAAAATGAAGGATACATGGGCAGGAAATGTAAGTGTTTGTGACAGGAAGCCAGGAGCCCAGGTAGCTTTTGGAATGTGAAGCGCTCAGCACAGTCAGGAGTTCCTCTGTCTTTGGATAGTCAGTGCTCTCTGGAGCTGAAGAGGTAATGATGCAAAGGCTGGGAGGGAGATGCCCTTAGCAACCCAGTTTCTTAGTCACCCTTGGATTCTAGCTAGAGGGTGCCTATGCACTGCTCCCTTTCTCAAAGGAATAAGGCCAAAGGAATCTGGCTGCCATGAGAGGCATACCCAATTTGGAGTTTGGCCTGTGCCTTTTTCTCATCTTTTCTCCATTATTTGATGGTTGTAGGGCAATACACGGAAGACCTCTGGGCCATTTGCTATTCACATAGTCCAGGCCTACTTCAGATGATGCTCACGCACTAGTCATTGATCTCTTGCATGGATTCTGGCAGGATCACACCTCTTTGGGCCATCTGTAGGTGTGTACAAAGTTAGCTTTCTCATCTTGGAAACCTTGAACCTATTCTGGGTCATCTGGAGTCATGAACCGATGGATCTGGGTATCAGCACACATAGCATAGGCTGTTTACTATGTTAACTCAACTAAGGGGTGCTGGGCAGGGTGTCCAAACCATTTTCAACACTTTGCCTACTACTGCAGTGATTAGAGAGGGAAAAGTTGTGCAGGGTGAGCACCCAGTAACACATGTGAAGTGCCCACAACCAAGGACGTGGGGAGCTGGTAGGTGGCTGTCAGGCCAGTTTAAGGATAGAGGAGTCTAATGGGAAGTCTACAGCACTGAGGACACCAATACAAGGAGATCGATGAGTGTGAGAAAATAGAGCAACACAGAGAAGAAAATGGGCTCTGGAGCCCAGGCTTGGGATCCCAAACAAGGTTCCAGAAACAAATCAGGGTGTGGGTCAGCAGAGAAGAGCTCGAGGCAAAATGCCAGCATCACCAGTAGCGAAGCCATTCTGTGTATGGCAGAGTTTAAAGCAGGTGTGCATGGAATTCATTTCTTGTTCTTCCTGGGCCCAGGACTCGAGTAACATGTGGGATTCTGGAATGGTTGGAAGCTGGAGAATGACTGTCTGAGTGGTGGAATAGGAACAGAAATGGGAGCATCATTCCACCTGGCCCTCTGGCCTCCCTGTACAGTCCTCCATCGTCATTCTCTCCTGTGCAGACTAACACTGTGAATTTGGAAAGTGGCAGAGAGACAGAAGGATGAAACCTGGATCACTGATCTGACTGGAACATCTATTTTGTACTTCATTGAGATAAACTACTCATATTTGTGTGTGTCTTTTATACATCAGCTGCTGTTACTCAGGCCACTAACTTGAGGTTCCCCATAGATAGAATCAATCCAACATCAAGTCAAAGACATGCTGTGAACTACCTGGCTTGGGAAGCAATGAAAGGCCCTTAGTCACTACTCTGAAAGATGGTTTAGTTCTGTGAGACAGTTTGCTTTTGGTAAACTGTGGGTACTTTTTACTCCAAGAGTCCTTTATGTTGCTGGCCATGACTCTTAGTGTTTAAGTCATGCGTGAACACAGCAGAGACCTTAGGAGAGGAGAAGCTGTGTGAAGCATGAATAAAGGAGTCTCAACCACGTCTTGGGGTGAATGATAATGTGAGGTGAGAGACCTTTGCTGGAGAACTGCCTTATAAAATTGTCTACTATTCAGAAATCATATCATCAGCTGGCTCCTTTGTGGGATTAGCAGACAATTGTAAAGATAAAGTATTCTTGCCATATGAAAAGCCATGAGTAGAAGGAATGCCATGAAAGAAGCCTCTTGATGACTAGATTTTAACAAAACCTGGCATGTTTTTAGAAACAAGGATGGTCATTTGTTTTCTGAATGTTTTGAGTTAGCACTAAAATATTAGAGAAAAGTCTCAGCTGAATGTTGCCAACAGACTTTGAACTTGAGTGATCCCGATACGCTGAACTTCAGTTCCTGGTGACTTGTGATGAGCCTGTAACTCTCCCCAGTGACTTATTAGCAGGACAAAGGTGAGTGACTTCAAGACAAGCAGTGAAAAAAAAATCTGACCCTGAGTCAGCCTGCAATTCCAGTTCCTAGAGTGAGCGATGGTTTTAGTCTGGATACACAGACTTAATCCCTTCCCAAATAAGCCTTTCCTAAGAAACGGGAGGGCCAGATATATTTGGGGTTGAAGGATTAACTCTTTTCTGAGGGAATTATGTATTCCTTTGAGGCTGCCTTCTGTGTTTCAGAGTTCCTATCCATTTTAATGGAAGTTCTATTTCTGTGATTTTTAAATTTATAGATTTTTTGATATTTGAAAAATTCATTGTGCTTTCCTCTTCCACTAAATGTTTAAAAGGCTGAAAGAGAAGAGGCTGTGTTTTGCCAAGGGCAAGGAACTGAGCCCCCTTCACTCTTTGATTAGAACTCAAAACAGGATGTTGCATTTGACCGAAGAACACGCCTCTCTCTGCTTTTAATTCTCTTTTTAAGATTTCACTTTGGATGGGATTTGAAAGCCACATTGTCAGGCAGCCAGTGAGGGAGTAAGAGAAATCTGCAATCACTGAATAGTTCCCTCCCTGCATTCCTTCACACCTGGAGATCTCTTAACCATTGATGCTACTGCCTTTTCTGTGTTTCCTGCTTTACCTCACCACCCTGGCATTTTGAGACTATGCTTGGGTTTTAAAAGTCCAGCCACAGATTCTTGGCCGTATGGTGCAAATCCACACTTGCACATCATGCAGCTCTCCGCTTCATATGACAGGCTTCCTGAGAAGCAGATGAGCAGCCGAAGCAATGGTTATCACCTCCTTGCCTAGTGAGTGTCACCCTGTTGACTTTTGCAGAGAATAGCTGGAGGGATCAAGTTTGAATACATGTCTTCATGGTTTGCCAGTTAAAATATGTGCCTGCCCTAGCGTCCCCTAACAGAGTCCACAGCCGAGTGAAGACCTATGACTGCCATGCAGCACTTGTTCTCAGTCCTGTCGAGAAGCTCCATGGTGCTCTAGTGAATAGGTGAAGAGAAAAATCCCTTGTTATAGATTTTTTATGGCTCCAGATTTGACTATAGTCCCCTTAAGGGCAGGGCCATGACTCAGTGGCATTTGTACCCTCACTAAATGCAAGGAATGTCCAGTAAGCACCTGGGTATGGAAGAGCCCATGCTTTGGCTTCCAAAGGCCAGTTCTGGCATCCTTGTGCCCTGAGTGACTGCTCTATGTGCTTATGGCTACCTAGAACAGAGGTGCTCAGGCCACATGGAAGATGACATCCTCTCTCACTCCCCTCCACAGGACAGTGGTAACCTTTCAAAGCTCCAACAGAAGGAAGCACTGTTACAAGACTACAGGAGAGACTGAGAGAAGGTAGAAAAACCAAGAGAAAAGCCAAGTCCCTTGTCCCAGCTTAGTTACCAACTGGCTTAATGTCCTCAACTACATTTTGATGGTCTCTAAGACCCTTTGCACTGGCTAAAATCCATCTTGCCACTTACAAAGGTACCAAGCCCTTCAGTCATGGAAGAACTAGAGAAAACCTAAAGTGAGAGAAGTTTGACAACCAGGACAGCCTGTGATGTTTCCCTGCAAGATGAACTGCTAGAGCCCAAGGCATCCCCAAGAAGTATTAAAACAGCAGAGCCAAGGAGTAGGCAAGAGGTGACTTTTGACAGTGGGTCAGTGAAGCATTATTTAGTACATCTGCTTCTGTCAGAGGAAAAAATTAGGAGATTGGAGCATACAGTGGATGCAGAGAGAAAATTCTTGACAAGTCATAGGCCAGGCTTTCAGACAGGATGAACTTTAAGCCCGGCACTCCTGAATTGGGCTGTCAACCCCCAAATATCTTACTTTCCTCAATTTCAACCAAGTAACACTTATGCAGATTGATGAGTGCCATCCATCCATCCATCCACCCCAGGTCCTGTTCCTGCCTCAGTGAGATGATCACAAAGGATATATGACAGTGCACAGAGACCAGGGTCTGGAGCAATTGGAAGATAGGTACTGGTCACTGGGGGAACAGTACAGTTGCCTGGCCCTGTGTGATTCCAACACTAACACCCTCATGCTGTTTCCCTCCCAAAGTTACTGCAAGGATAAGGTAGCCGGACTGTGTGCTTCACAGCCTAGAAGGCAAGAGCCTAGGATTGCAGGTGCCCTCTAGACCCATACATGTTCCTCAGATGTATAAAAGAAGCAAAACCCCTATAGGTCATGAGGTCTCTGAGGTGAGCAAAGAGTAAGGCAAAGTGATCTGATGGAAAGAAAGAGGAAATTCTGGTTTCTGATCCAGCCTACAAACCACCTTTATGAGCAGGTGAGTTATGTAGCTTTCCAGTCCGTGGCTGCTTCATTTATGTATTACATGCAAAATGTCTAAGACCCCTCTGAACTTCCTCTGAGAGCATGGCAGCCAGACAGGAGTACGCCGTGTGTGCACTGTGCTTGGTATACACATGAGCCCAAACACTCACACATGCTTGTATCCATAGGACTTGTACATGCACATACACATCTGCACCAGCAGTCTCCCCATGCGCACTCGCATACACATACACAGGTACAGACATGTTCACACACCTATGCACTCTCACACAGTACTATACACGCTCAACTCCCACACCTGTGCTCAAACACACATATGCATATCACATGCACACACTTAGACTCTCACCTCTGCACACCCACGTATGCATACACTCATGTGCTCACACATGCACACTCAGTCTCATGCACATTCCCACGTATGTATACACACAGACACATAAATACAGATCTCAAGCCCAATATTCCATGCTCCACCTCCCAATTTTCAGAAAGCAGCAACAGACTATTCAGGAAATGAAAATAAAAGTCATCTGGAGTGTTTTATACAAGCCCGATGATCTCACAGCCGCTAGTTTGGTCCCTTTTTCCACTATGTTGGGCCAGATTCTTCGTTTTTTACATAGGTGCCTCTTTCAAGGAAAGAAAGCATTAGAAGAAAAAAGTTAAAGAAATGAAATTTCCAATGATAGAAAAGAAAGAAAAAGAAAAAGGGGAGAGGAAGTCCTACTCCCATCCACAGAAAAAAAATAAATTGAAAGAATATAAAAGGAAGCTTGGCATATTCTTTTAGGATAATTATATAAAGAATGGAGTGTCCCTGTTTACTTTTGGTTTCCTCCCTGGAATGTCTTGGGGTCGTGCTTATCAATTATGTGCCCCTGTGGATGAAATTCAGAGGTAACAAAAGTGTACACACACATATCATGGGGGCAGAGAATCCCAGAGGCTGGGGGTTTTCTGAATCAGGGCTATTTCTGGGTTGAGCCAATACCTCTTTTTTCCTCCCTATCCTCTGGTTGGCTCCAGAGCTTCAAGGAGAAACTGAGGGGGACACATGTACACTCTCACATGCTGTTGTACACCCGCAACCTCCACACACACGCTCATACACGCGTGTACACCTCGCACAGGCATGCATAGACACACACACGCACATGCCCACACATACCATGTGTGGCCTGTGGTTGAACCTGTCCACTCCTGCACACAAGGAGAGGGATTTCCGGTGACTGCAGAGCTGTCCCGACAGAGCTAATCTGATGACCTCAGGAGAAAGACAGGGTCCTGACTTGCCTTTTCCCTCTTACTTGATTTCATCTGCACACTTACATAAATCAGACAGAGCCCCAACTTCACAGATTAGGAAACTGAGGCTTAGGGAGTTTAATTAGCCTGTTAGGTCACACGGTAAACTAGCAGAGCAGAAATCTGGATTTATATCACTTAACATCCAAATGTAGTATGTTTCTTTTTAAATCATTGCATCATGATTAATAAAGAATAATAAGAAAATAACAAATAATAATTTAACACATACAAACATTTTACCAAGTACTTGGCACCATTTTAATTGCATTTTTACAGAACAGTTAATTTAATCATTATAATCCTATGAAATGGGTACTTTTATTATCTCCAGTTAGCAGGTGTAGAAATCAAACCCAAAGCATTTAGCATGAAGCCACATGACCAAGGACAGGAGAAGGGGCACTTTAGTCTCACTATCATGTTGGGCAGAGAAAGTCTGGAACTCCTCATTCTCCCAATAGGCCTCAAAGTACAACATTACATGTGTCCCTCCATGTTGTGGACACACAGGGTCTTCACCCCACTAATCAATGGCTATGTATTTTCTCCCCAAGGATCAGATAACTGATCCAATTACGGGTTTGCTGCAAATAGAAATTAGTATCACCGACCTTTGTATTTATTTTTGCTTTCCCTGTGGAAATAGCTCTGCCATTTCCACAGGGAATTGTACTAAGGTTGTTTCTAAACTAATTTCCACCCAGGAATTTTTGATTTTCACTTTTCATGGTGAGAGAGGCTGGCATCAAGGAACAACAATTCCTGTAAATCATTCTGGTCACTAAAAAGTGCCAGATGAGGTATAGAGAAAAGGGACAGGGCCCAGGAACACAGGCACGCCAGCAACAACAGTATATTCAGAAAAGTATCCCACTTCTCCAGTAATTGGAAAAAATCTTAAGCTGTAACTAACACAAGTTCATGAACATGTTATTTTTTAAAGCAGTGTTTTGTATTTCCACTAAGATTTTGATTAGACTTAAGGCATAATTGGTGGGCAGCTCACATCAGGCCATCTAGCCAGTCCCTTTCTTCAACCTGTGGGCATTAGTGAAGTGGCCGGAAGCCTGCCTTAAATTCTCCAAACACAGGGGCCCAGCTTTGTCACAAATCGGCCCTTCAGGAAGCATGCACTGGGTGCCCAGGAGTCACTTTGGCATTTAGCTGAAAAAGTCTGACTTGGTGATTTACATACGAAAGGATTCTCCAGTCCCACAGTGGGGAAAAGAGACGGAGTCACATTAAATAAAATGACAAGGAAAGACTTGGTTGTAATCACTGTGATGACCGATTGATACTGCTATAGGGACCCCCAAGTGCAGTGATGGCAAACCCATCGGAGTTTTCAATGATGTGAATCACCTGCTGTGACACGTGTAACATAGGTTTGCTACCACGGCCCTAGTAGGTCCTAGGCCTTGGATTAAAAGGCATTGCCAGGGCAATGGACAACAGTTCCAAGGCTGCTTCCATCAGAGAGAGCTACAGTTTGCTGTGTCACAGATTAATCTTGTCTCAGAAACACATCTTCCTTTCCATGTCACTCTCAAAACCAGGTTGAGACCTTTTGAATGCAAGTGCTAAGGCTAAGACAACCAGAGAAACAGAGCAGCAAGGCCTCCCTGTCCCCACTGCCTCTTGCCCAGAACCTCAAAGCCCAGGAAGAACCTTGATAGACATTTCTGGGCTGCTGTGGTTCCCCTCTGCGTGCAATTTCTGTAACCTCTTGAAGGCCACAGCATCCTCAGGGAGTGTGGGTTGTAGCATCTTGTGGGTCCAGGACCACATCCTGGTTTGTCTCTCTAGGACTGAATGGGGGAGTTGTTTCCACACTCGCTGCAGGCTCTGCTGGAGGGTTGTTGCTTTGCCTGGAAATCCCTCCAAAACAATGCCTGTCTCTCTCAGCTAGGAAAAATTAGAAATTGAGGTCCTGCTTAAAAGGATGTCTTGTCATGGCCTCTGAAGAGGGCAAACATGGGGCAAGATCCTGAGAAAACAGTGATTAGGGGAGCTATTAATGGGGAGACTACACAGAAGGAGGAGGCTTTGGTACCATTCGTGAGGCTTATCTTCCACATCGTTATGGAGACAAACTCCTATTCCTACTTGACCAGCTCCTCAGGTGGCCACCATTCTATCTCTTTCAATTCAAGACTCTGTCTAGAATAGTTTGCAACCTGAGTCCAGCTGAAAATGTTTGATGTAGGGGTACAGGTGAGAAGAGCTGCAGTATACTACTTTGCTTCCAGGAACCCACTTCCCAAACTCTGGAAGGATCTAGAACATTCCAACAGTACTAGAGAGTGTCCACAGAACTCCTACCACAGTGAGGGAATGACCTGACCTATGGAAAACCTTAGTGACTCACCTGAGGATGAATGACTGCTCTTTGCAATTCAAAAGAGTTGTTGACAGAAAGTTTTGTCATTTCTGAACTTTGCATTCTTTAGTGAGGGCTACGCTGGTGAACTTTAGGAAGCCATATTAGCAGTTACATTCAGCTAAAACAATTCAGTAACCACACAGGCAATTCTGCAATAGGTCTCGGAGTGGTGAAATCCAGAACGAAAAGCCCTCTCTCTCTCCATTTAGAAACTGTTGACTGGAGAGACATAAGTCAGGCTTCTCATACTGCAGCCTCCTTCTGTGTGAGGAGGAAGTTCAGTTTTCATTTATCTCTGGAGCCCTTTGAAGTACATGCCTCTGTCTGCTAATGGCCCAAACCAGAGACACTAGGATGGATTCCTTTTACGTTAAACAAACTCAAAGTCTGAAGAGAGTCATGTTTCTAAACAAGTAAACCTGTCTTGATTCTGGTGTTTGCTCGCTCAAGATGGCTCCCCAGCACTGTTGCTAATGACACAAAAATCTACTTGCTCTTATAGCAAGGAGCTGATGAGTGAGTGACAGGCGAGCCCTTCCAAAGGGTTTTCCAGACATAAACCATCTTTTCTAATCCATTCTGCACCCAGGGCAGTCTGTCTCCTGCAGGGGTCCAGAAAAAAAAAAAAAAGACAGAGAGAGAGAGATAGAAATAAGAGCAAGACAGGACAAGAAAGGAAGAAAAGATGAAACGTGAAGCAATAGCAAAAGGAAATGAAAAGAACTTTACTGCTAAGTTTCTTCTCCTGCCTGACCCAATTATCAGATTTTGCATTTAAGTTTAAGACAGAAGATCAAACAGCAAGAGGGACTTTGTACTTCTGCCAGGAGACCATATGATATCTCTCAGTGACTCTCCTGCGTGCCAGGAATAGGGAACCATTCCTCTCCGCCGGGCCTGCATATGGTGTGATGTGTAAAAAAAAAAAAAAAAAATCAGCAAGATTCATGAGTGACTGCTCTCATGGCACATGTCCAGGATTTATGGCACTTTATCAGTTAAAGAAAAGGCAAGGCACAATCTAATTATAACTTTCCACAAATAAGTCAAAATTAGAACGCAAATTGAAAGAAAGACCAAGGCTTGTGTCATGCTTACTTTGCAAAATTGACCATCTTGAGGGTTGTTTTATATGATACAGAGCTTTTTACAAGGTATGGATCATATCTGTTCTGTGGATTTTGACGTTTCTGGCAGTGGTCATGTATATTCTACATAAATAGGAAGGGCTGGATAGCTAACCTTAACTTCTCCCTTCTCCAGCTGATAGCTTGTTTCCCAAAGACACATGCATGGAGACAGTTTATGGCACTGGAGGGATTTCATGTCTTTAAAGCAGGATCTGTGCAGTTAAATGAAATAGATGCTTTGGAAGGGTCTCTTCTCAAAATTGCAAAATCAATGGGAAATCCCGACAACCATGTTAAGGCTAGGAGCATGTGAGAAGTGGGAGGAAGGATGCTCTGCCCTTTATGATGAATTTTGGAAGAATCACAGATGATTCCTTCTTTATGAATGGTAGCACAATTAGGTTGGGCATAGCAGCAATTATTTTTCCCAATTACATCAGCTTGTATTCTGTTGGGCTTTTTCGAATTCAGCCTTTTCCTTGGAAAAGAGTGATGTGACAGAACATGGAAAATGGTGTTTTGGTCTGATACTGGTGACCTCAAAGGTTGCCACCCACATGGCTCTTTTCAGCTCCTATTTCCCTTCACTCTACAGGAGAGACTCACTTCCTCCTCTACGCCTTTCCTGTGCTCCTAAGTTGGTCAGAGATCCAACTGCTGGGTTTTGTTGTGGCTCCTAATCTGCAAGCCTCTTACTTGCATCTGTGAACTCGTCTAGTTCTCGTAATAACCTTATGAGCAAGGCATCATATTCTGTCCCTTTTACACACTATGATGGGCCCATGAGCCACTGATGGAAACCATGAGTGCATGTGGCAAGATGTGAACAGTTGGTCAATCTGGGTAAAGGGTGTAGAGCAGTTCTGTGTATTTCGCTTGCAAATTTCCTGTGTGTTCAAATTATTTCAAAATGGAAAGAAAAAAAGAAAGATCTCAACTATTAAATAATTCTGTATTTCAGTACTGGCTCAAGTACTTACTAGCTGTTTATAAACCAAGGATTTTACATACTGAAGTCCATCCTATTATCACAATTTTATAAGGTTACGTAAGTATTATGTATTTACACCAGCTATCCACATGACAAAACAGAGGCTCACAGAGTGTGAAGAATATGTCAAAAAAAAGTCCATGCTTGTATATACCATGCTGTGCTTATCCACATTCTAAATTGGTTTATTAACATAGGGTTAAGCTAGTACATAACAGATACGAATCAAGACTCTGATCATTCATCCATGTATCAACGTGTCCCTCCACACTTCCTTCCATTACCCAATATGTACGTGTGAGATATGTACTGTGAACAAGGACTTCGTCAAAAGGAAGGTGCACACCTTGCCTTCACTTAGTTGAAGGAAGAGATCACACAGGTCATGAAAGGGCAATCGATAGGGAGGTGAACGCTAGC
This sequence comes from Cuniculus paca, assembly GCA_004365215.1. Classification (NCBI taxonomy): domain Eukaryota; kingdom Metazoa; phylum Chordata; class Mammalia; order Rodentia; family Cuniculidae; genus Cuniculus; species Cuniculus paca. The sequence goes on from RJWT010000016.1 coordinate 117,885, forward strand.
AGGTCAGAGGCGGGAGAAATGCTTCTTCTATGGGGCCCATGATTGCAACAATCAAACCTCAAGCACCACATATTTTACAGAACGAGTGTCACAACATGCTGTGTGGTTCACCAGCTCTTTATGAAGGACTTCTGTGGCTGCCCAGATGGAGCGGTGCGCTGTATCGATATCTCCCCTGAAGAGCCATCTCTGGGACGATTTTAATGATCCTTTGTAAGGCTGTAACTGATCCCTTAGAGATCATAATTTTGTAAATAAAGTTTAGAATACTTTCTCCTAAACACATTAACGGGTCAGCATTTATGATTTTGTGGCATTTTTATAACCTACTACCTATATCTTTCTGTAGTGTGTTCATTTATATGGCAACTGGATAAACTCATTTTCACTAGAAAAACTGGAAATTTCACTGCTCTGACTTCCAGATGATTTATAACTTGAGAGCCCAACACTGACTCTGGGGGCTTGGACTTAATACTTCTTATTTATGTAATGCCTGTTTGGTTTCTGCCTCTATATCAATGCTCTATAGCAAAACATTTTCCAATTCCATAGTAATTGAATAAATAAAAGGTTTTACTAGGCTCCATGATAGTGAAAACTGATTATATCTGCTGGCCCCATTTGTCCATTTTCTTACTCCCTACCTAAAGAAATATGTAATATGCATTGCCCTAAAAAGCAAACAAATGAAAATAACTAAAAGCAAACCAATGTTCCTAAAAAGAGTGCATAGATGCAATTTTTGCCTGCTCGGTGAAATGAGCCATGTGTTACCATTACTAAGGGAATTTGCTAGTTGGTATAATTCTACTATGAATTCTGTCATAAAATAAATTCTTATCCTTGATTGATGTTTCGTGTAAGCCAGATGTTTATGTGTTAGGTTTCCTTACTGTTGAGTATATACTATAATGGATAAGTAAGACATGATTTTCTACTTAAAGGGAAAAGTGGCTTGGGATTTTGTCCTGATCATCTCTACAGAATGGCGAGGATTCCTCTTGCAGGTGGTGGTGTGCAGCTTTTGCTATAGGCAGCATTTGGCCTCTGCTCATATAATGTTCCTGGTATCCAACTTCACAGACAGGGTCTGTGGGCCAAAGACCCTAAGGGTTTCTTCAAGTTTTTTTCATCAACATCTTCCCCTAGGTCATATTGTTCACATTACTTTTACACCTCTCCAGTGCAGAACTCTTCACTATGCATTCCATCCTTAAATTTCTGTATGAATTCAAGAGCTTCAAAACCATATTCAAACTAAGTCCATCATGTGACCAGATTCCTTAGCTCATTGGATGGCGATACATTATAAGGCTCGTTTCTCTTAGCTCTGTCTCCTAAAGACTATTTTCTAGATTTCAGTCTTGCATAATGATATTCACCAAAGGAGGACATGGATGTGGGAGTTCTTCATTCATGCCTCTCAACTGGCACCTGCAACATTATATTGTCATGGTTGGAAATCTTATGGCTTTTCTTGCTTTATACTTATCATACTGAGGATGGGTTTTTGTCTATGGATGGAGATGAACAAGGGAAAGTCAAATCCGTACAACTTACTGGCCTCCTAATCTGGATTGGAAAAACCAATGTGGTCATGTGTGAGAAAATCCTGTGTGTGAATTTTACAGTATCACACAGATCTAAGTTATTTTTAATATTTTGTCTTCTAGTTAGTTTTACAAACTCATTACCTGTTTAGGTAATAAATGTTTTATCACAGATCCATTCCATTCTTCTGTGTGTTCATTGTAATAATCTTCCTATGAATCCTCTTATAAAGCCCAACTGCCAGTTTGATTTGCCGAGAGCAGTGATGGCTTCCCTTCAAACTGAAAACCCAGGCTTGAAGTCCTTCCTGTTAGACCCCATTCCCAGATGTCATGGCCACACAGTGTAAAGGGCTTATCTGATACTGTTGGCTTCTAAAAAGCATTTTAATCCTTTCTGCTATTGCCAGCATCAGACATGAGTTTCACAAAATCTTCTATCGATCCCCAAAGAAGACTCTGGCCCTGATATCATGGCTGTGAAAATAGGGAGAGGGAAAAGTGGAGCTTGTTTTTATCCCTCCTATGAGCGTGTGCCTCTGGTCCATTTGCTTTGTTATCTCAGCATTTCTGACGAGTTGGTGTCTTAGCTTGGATTATTCTATGAATTGCTTTCTCTGTCTGTCTGTCTGTCTGTCTGCCTTTCCCTTTCCCTCTCCCTTGCTCCTTCCTCCTTCCCTCCCTTCCTCTTTCCCCCGTCCTTCTTTTTTTCCCTTACACATGCAGAACTTTAGATTAATCTCCTCTGTCTCCTTTTTGGAGTCATCTTTCAAATATTTTCCTGTTTCTTGAAAAATCCAACAACAAAGGGATGAATTAATTGCTTGCATTTCCTGTTGGTATGTCTGATAGTTTCAGTCACCTCAATCATTGCTCAAGCAAGACGGGTCCACTGTAAGCTTCTGAGGCAGAACGTGAGGTCATTTCCCAGTGCAAGCTGACCCAGGGTACTGATGAGGTGAGTCCACACTAGGTAACGGCATGCCAGGGAACTCTTCTGAAACTAGGGCAAGCTTTGCATGAAACCCCATTTTCAAACTGAAACCATGAATAAGAAACGGTGGTTCAGTGTGGTTTTTACTCAAAACCAGGTGAAGCTTTGTGGTTCGGCCAAGTCTTGACTTGAAAAGAGAGAGAGCTCGCTGTGTTTGGCTGGATCTTGTTCTACCCTTCATGTTCCATTTGGTTCTGTTTTTCTGAACCTGAAATCTGGGGTTCAGATGAGGAATACAACATAAATAAAGTGAGGTTGGTGTGAACTCTGGTACAAACAGGATGGTCTCAGCCTTATACAGGCCATACCACCCTATTAGGCTACAATCTGTTCCTTTCTCCCAAATCTCCTTCCCAACACTCCTTCTAGAAAGGATCTTTCCCACACTAGACTTTTTTTTTTTTGAATGGCTTACTACCACCATAAAAAATAGCAAAGGCTCTCCTGGTCTTATAACAGATCCATTAATGAACCTGTTTTTGCAAGTTAGCCATTGAAACTCTTGGGGAGAACATTTTAAGCAATAGATGTCAACATTACATATGTGTGGATTTACAAACTATAAGTATCTACTATGCACTGGATACTTAACTTATTAAATTTTCATCACACATTGCAACATTTTACAGATACAGAAATGAAGCTCAGGGCAATATTAAAAGGGAAAGGCAACTGAGTGTAGTGCAAGTTGAGTACCCTTTATGAGAAATGCTTGGGACCAGAAGTACTTTGAATTTCAGAAGTTTTCAGATTTTAGATTACTTGCAGGTATATGAGATATCTTGGGGCTGGAACCCAAGTCTAAATACAAAATCTATATATGTTTCATTTATACCTTATCAAATAGTCTGAAGGTTATTTTGCATAATATTTTTAGTGTGTCTACATTTTGACTATCACCCAGCACATGAGATCATGAGTGGAATTTTCTACTTGTGTTGGTTGTCAAAAATGTTGGACTTTGGAGGATTTCAGATTTTTACCTTAGGGGTAATCAGCTTCTACTAGGTAGATCCAGCTAGTAGCAGAGGGAAATGTTCTCCTGTCTTTTTCTAGCTCTTCCTATTGGATCATGGAGAACCATAAACCAATATAATGTCTAAGACTGTTTTCACCCTGAGAGATAACTTTTTGCTGTGGGTACAGTATCCAATGCATGATAGACTCAAGCCTGCCTGGCTGGCTGTTTTGCTTCACAACAGAAGTACTAATATCCAGTAAAGTTTGCCTCATAGAAAGGTGGACAGAATCAATCTCCAAGCCAAATAGGGTGACAGTTGACAGAAGCGCCACATGAAAGCTTTGATGCAGAGATCAAACTGAGAACTTACTGAGAATAATCTTATTAGAGCATCAGAGTTGATTATATTTTCCTTTGGCTATCAGTTATCATTGTGAGGTAATATTTATTTATTTATTTATTTAATCACTCATTCTGGTAGGTGATAGCCATAGAAACGTCCAGAAAATACCATATGTAGGTCCCATAAGACACAACATGAGGGAAATCATCAATATAATATGTGTCTGAAATCTTGAACTTATCTCTCCAAATTGCCTCACTTATACAGGGAATATTCCATTTTTAAGAAATAGTTATAAAATATTTATTTTACCAACTGGATGGATATTCCTTGAAGAAACATTAATTAGTATAAGAAAAAATTTTACAATTTGAGATTATAGTGGTTGAGCATGTAGTGCTGTTTATTGCTGTTTTACTGACTGTGGCTACTGCATAAATTCTTGTTTCGTAAAATCAAAATTATCCATCTCATCTTTAAAAAGGAAATGAAAAATTGAAAAAGTAACAAGGGTTCATGTGGTGTTGAATTCCCTGCTCTTCCTGCAAGATCAGTTGTTCATCAGTTTCAAGAATGGATATTTTCAGAAACAATAATAAGTGACAAGAGGGTTATTATTTTTCAAAAATGTCCCAGTTGGAAAACATTTATTTCTTTTAAAATCTACCAGAAACTATCCCTGGAGGATTACCTTTGTCCATTGAGTTTGGGCTATGGATTTAAATAGTGAGCAATTTGTCAACTTTACAAAATTCAATTTCAGTGAAATCCTTCCAAAACCCCATCATATCAGTCAAAATTCTAATTTGAAGGCTCATCACCTTTAATCTATAATCACTTTCTTCAGCTGAGCAATAGGCTGAACTTCAACCCCAAGCAAGCTTTGAATTATCACTACAGCATGGGCATGCAGCAGATGACAGGGTGGGAGGACTGTTAGGCTTTGATCTGGATTGGATTCCATGTACCTTCACATCTTCTTAGAAGTTGCTCCCAGAAGGATGTGTGGAGTTTGAAAACACATTAGAGCGACGTGGCCCTAAAACCACATGGGCAATGTTACTGGAGAGACCTGAACACTGTCTCCATCTTTGACCTAATATCCTCCTCAAAGGATCCACAGCTGTGTAAGAGATGTGGCAATTTGGGGCATGGCAAGTGTCTTTCTGGAATAAGGAATGCTTCCGGGGAGTATGAGGGTGCTCTTTCTGGGATAATTTACTACAATCTCAAAACTAGGTGGTCCTTGTTAGCTAAATGAATGGGAACGCTGTTTTAAAAATGAACAAGAAAGGAACATTTCTTCCCTTTTTACTGTCTTCTACGTATATGATAAAAGGCCTAGTTTTGATGATTTATTATTATGCATTCTTATTTATTTATTTATTTTTGTGACACCGGGGATCAAACTCACAACCTTGTGCTTGCCAAGTGGGCACTTAGGCCACTGAACTAAATCCCCAGCCCTTATTATGCATTCTTGTTATGGTTTGTGTCTGGATGTCCCCCCAAAGCCTCATACTGTCATGGGGGAAAGGCTTTTTGGAAATGGTTGAATCTAGAGTTTGTAATCGATTCATGGTCCAGTGCTGGAATTAAGGGTGTGAGTGCTACACCTACCCTAGGAGGGTAGCCTGCATACAATATGAGGGACTGAGGGAGGCCTATCTGTCTCTCTTGCTGCTTTTGCTGTTTTCTGCCACCGTGAATAGTTGCCTCTCTGCCAGGTACCACCCTGCCTTAGAGCCGGCTGATTATGGACTGAAACCTCCACAAATGGTGAGCTACCTAAGTTTATACCCCTTTAACTTTGGGTGCCAAGTATTTGGTCTCAGCAGTGAGAGAAAAGTAACTAAGACATTTCTCAACACAAAAGAAAAAAAATTGTCAAACTTCAGGATTCTATTTTTACCAGAATAACAAGATGTCACTGGGAGAACATTACTGGAATAAAAAAAATGTTTTGTAACTTGTCTGCCACAGTTTCACATACTTTATAGTTGTGAGTTTCCTGGTTTATAAAAGCATTAACTTTTTCAACATTTGCTACTTATTTTTTGAGCCAGATTAGGGCAAGGACATTCCAGTATTTAAGAACAGCTGTAGAAAGTAATGAAGGGAAGAGACTGGTGTTCCTGCCAGTCCTGCTGATAAACTGTGGGCTGTTTCATTGTTTAAACCTCTGTCTGCTTAAAGCTCATTTTTCTGATATTGAGCCATGTTTTCCTAAGCCACCTGGATGCAAAAAGGAGTTTTTCAGTGATTGTGAGGCCTCCTTTGCCAGAAGTGTCAGACAAAAACAACACCTTGGTCCATTCCAGTCCAGGTAGTTTCCTTGTGTCTTTCAGGAGACAGTTCCTTGAGCTGGGGAGAGTACAGTTCAGTACCTCCCACCAGGCTCAGGGCTCCAAAGACTTCAGGTATGCATTGGTGATTAGGAGCTTCCAATACCTATATCGCCATGCCCAGGTCAATAACACAGATTCCGGAGCCAATGCTCCAAAATATGCTTCAAGTTTTACATGTTAAAAACCCTCTAAGTTTTCCTCTAAGCCACAGATTTAATAGCCAGTGCATTTTTTTCTTGTGTAGGTCGATAACTCAGAGGTCAATGCCAAACATTCTCTATAATTACAATCAAACAATATTTATTAAGAAAAGACTCTCCATGGGTGTTTTACCCAGTGGTTTATCAGAGAACTGTGTAGGTACCTGTGTGAGTTGGGGTAGCTGGTGGTTTCATGCAGGCAGACCTTGACAAATGAACACTAATGTGACAATGATTAGACTGATAATCTAATGTCAGTCTGTCTGAAGGAGGCCATGTTGGTCATTTTATGGCTACCTTCCTTATTTCTTGCTGTATCTGTTGCTCAGCATTTTGATTGTCTTTCCTAAAGATACACATACAGATATGGGTCACTTAATGACAAGGATAGATTCTGAGAAAAAATGTCAGTGGGCAGTTTCGTCACTGTAAGAACATCTAGTTACACACACTAAGGTGGCTACAATGGCACTGGAAAATATTTGTGGGACCACAATCATGTGTAGTCTGTTGTTGACTGAGATGTCACTATGTGTTGCTTGACCATATATCATCTGGCAACCCTATCACACATCCATTTTAAAGTCACACTTATTTTTAAGTACATTGGTTAGATTCTGGTGATGTTTCTAGGGATATAAAAATATCAGCTGGCTTAAATTTTCATCAACAAGGCTTTCCTCCCCTTGGTCCCAAAGCAACATCATACAGTGGTTTCTCTGAAACCACTTTTCTCTATTTTTTCTAAGTAAGGCATCTTGCAACCTCCTAGGGACATCACAAAAAAAGAAGGGACTATGCCACCAAAGCAGGCGAAGGGCTCAGGCCCAGCCAGGATGGTCACCTCATAGGTCACAGGCAGCACCTGGAGCCATATCTAACCAGGAGGTGGGGGCTCTGCCTAGAAAGATATGAGGGGGATATTATTTCAAGTTATGAAGGTCACATTTGACAAGCACTGAAATGAAACAACAGTTTCCAAAATGCAGTGCAGTTTTAGGCTCCACACTTTTTTCAGTGCCCCTTTTCATTTATTTCTGTCTCCAGATAGGATCAGGATCAACATCACAGAATAAAGAGACTCAAATTAAAAACCAGTTGTGTGGATTTTTGCTTCTGCTGAGTTTTCTCTCATAAAGCCACCTCTACTATCCCAAGAGAAATGATTTTCCCCAATTACTGATGGAAAGTCAAGTTTTCTCATAAGGAGGATTTCCCCTTCCAGAAATTCAAAACAAGACAAAGCGTCAGACAGTGTGAGTTTATGCCAGCAAGGAGGGTTTTCCAAAGATTCGGACAGAATAATTTGTTTTTCATGGTTTATAGGTAGCAGATAAAACCTACATGGAAAAATGGACAAGGAGAGACGGAAAATAAGACACAGAATCTGGAATCAGAAGTTTAAAAAGCAATTTGTTTTATTTCAGCTGTGCCCAGAAATAACTTGAGGTTAACAAGTCACTATTTCTCCTGGAAGCAGTGGCTACAATTAGGTCACCAACTTAGAGAAGACGTAGGTGGAAATTTGAACACCAACTCTATCATTATAAAGGTACTTTATCAGCAGAACTGTCAGTTATGGGTTGTTGACTTAAAATGATTAAGAGGCTAAAATATCAAAGGGGAAAGCAAAGAGTTTGTGGAAGGGGCTCTCTTAGGCTCAACAGTGGCTAAGGTCCCAAATAGGAGAAAGTTGCTGTAATAACATCTTTGGGGATTTGGTTTGAACTCCTTTCCTTCAGCACCAATCTGATGTGAGAAAAATAGATGCTTCCACTTGGGGCCCTGTTTTGGTTGCAGAAATAGGGGCATGTATTTGATTCTGGCAGTGAAAAAAATGACAAATCTGTTATTTAAGTCAATTGAGGCACGATACTACTATTTTGACTTCTTACTGGACAATTGGATGCAAAAAAATCTATAACAGAACTATTTAAACTTTTTTTAAAAAAACAATAAATAACAAAAATTAAGGAACCCCTGGACCTTTATTAATGAACAAATGTCCCTTGGATAGACCAAGAATGGCTTTTAGTTTTTATTTGGAAGTTTATTTGAGCATCTAAAAGAGATTTCATTTTTAATTTGATATTTATTATCACATTATTTATGAGTTTACTAATGACTAGATTTTATAATTATTTGGATCCATAGGCACAATGGAATTCAGAAAAATATTATTTCTAGTTTTATTAATTACTCATTTTATAGTAGATTTTACTTGATAATTAACTTGATTCATTTTGTTTGATCATTTACCAGTTCCAAATGACTCATTTTTTTCTGAATCTCCTTTGACCATAATAATATAGCTTTCAGTTTCACAGTAGCTGTATCTATTTCCTTAGCAACAAAAATAGTCTGAGCCCTGTTTCTTAGTATCTACAGCCTTATTGCCATGAGTACAGGAAAGCATTCTCTGTCAAATGTCTTTTCTTTATATGGGCTGCTTGATGTTTGGACAAAAACCTGAAAAGGCAGGTTGTGGAAGAACTATTGGGCATGCAGTTGTAAAGCCTGGCAAAAGAACAAATACCAGGTTGTTGGGTGCACGCACTAGCTCGTGCCATTGGCTGAAGGTGCCATACATACAGGAGGTACTTTGCTCTGTCCACCAGTCATGAAGACTCTTGGTCCTTTCCATTGTCACGCACATTGAGTACTTCTCTCTTGCAATCATTATAATTAGAAATTCATCTACCCTTTCTCATCAAGAATTTCAACAGTCTCCTCCACCACACAGTAGGTATAGATAACTCTTCTAGGAACAGACTTTAAAGTGCCATCTACTGATAGAACTACCATTTATATCACCTGCTAAATAGAACGGAGATGATTTACGGTTGATGGAGAGGTAGCTCTTTCTGAAGTTCTAGAATGTATCCGAGGCTCAATTAAGAAGTCAGAAATTGGGTGTGTTTTACACACACACACACACACACACACACTCACATACATACACACATGGGGAGGTACTCTCAAGTACTTGAGCTTGGAAAGCTACTGCCTATTAGACTCTTAGCTTATGTAGTTGTCAATTTTTTCTTTATGGTTAAGAAAATGTAGTCTCATTAAAAAATATGATATTACTATATCCACTTTTACTTAGAGAAATTCAGTTACCCACCATGATCTCACATAGGTGGTAGAATAAATCTTTGAAGTCAAATGGGTCCATTGTGGGAATCTCCTACCCTAAACTGCTTTCCAAGAGAATCTTTAGGAACATTCCAGATACCTCGTTCTTTTTCCTCAGTAGCTTCTTCCCATCCAGAGATGTCTGGTAGGTTGTAAAGTGAGAAGGCATTAAACGTCAGGGCAATTGCATAAGGTAGGATTTTTGGAGGATTGGGCCTCATTGGAACATACCCACCCTAGTCACCCCCTAAAAATGCTTTGCTTTTTAGCGTATCTTGTAGGAAGGTTAAATATTTGAAGCTCAAGTTGATGATGTACATCATAGGAAGTGCTAAGCTAACCTATCTCTGAATGAGTCACTCTTTCCAGAAACAATGGTCTTTATTTCTCTGAAACTCTTAATAGACTTTGACAAATAGAGGTACAAGAAAACCTACTTAACTTTTATTCCTATGGCTACTCTTACTAATAAATACTGAAATAACTTTGCTGCTAATATTACTACCGATAATAAATAGCTTCCATTCTTTTGACAAGTTGTTACCAACATGTTGGATACTTAGGTTACACAACATTTTATGCCATACAGGAGCTTCCTGAATGTCAAATAAATGCAAACTACATTAAATGGTAAAGGTCCACAACCTCTTTATTGTTTTGTTCTGTACAGTGCCTCTTGTGCTCTGGGCCTACAACAAATGGTTCTTAGAAAACTGGGACTGGAGTTTAGAATCATTGTGGAGGTAGACTAGACAGAACTTAGTTAGTGGTTGATCCTGGGGGTGAGGATGGGTGTGTTAAAGTCAACTCTGAAGTATTAGTCCTATTGACCAAGGACCATTTCCTGAAATAAGGAAGTTAAAGCCTGGGAATGTAATGATGAATCCAACATTTGCCCCAATTCCTCTGGGTGACATCTCCATGGATCTGTTCAAGTCAACTGAATGGAAGACCAGAGCTCCAAGATGGGCTGGCTTAGAGGATCAGAGTTGCCAATCATGGGCCTATGTGTTCAAGCCAAGAGTAGCAAGATTCTCAAAGGGAAGAATGTGGGATAGAAAGAGACAAGAATCTAGGATGTTTGGAGTAGAAATGAAGAGTGGCCAGAAAGAAATTGTGAATAGAATATTAGTAATGAGATATAGAGAAAATCACTACTATGAAAAAGAAAAGTCAAAGAATGGGAGAATTTTTCAGAGGATGAGATGATCTAGACTTTAGGCCCTATTGTATCAGATCAGTTAGCAAAATGGATCACTGTTAGTATGCCATTGTGTACTGCAGTGTCCCAGATCAGAGTGAGTAAAAGGATGGAGTTAGTAAGAGTCTTAGAATTACATCTTACCATATAATTTATCTGTGGAAGAGACCATTTCCATGGCTACAGCTGTTTGGTGCATTTGGGGAAAAATGGTTCGATACTCACTACTTCTGAGGTAGGGGTGGCAAAAAGAAGAGAAGAATAAAGGTAGTAGATTGCAAGAAAAGCAGAGCCAAGAAGAAAGAATATTAACACAAGGTAAATGACTACTTTGCAGAGCAAAACCTAAAGCAGTAGGGGAAAAGAGGGAAATGAAGATAGAAGCTCTAGAGGAAGTAGGAAGGTCAGAGGGCAAGAGCACCCATTCGGTTATATTTCTGGAAAGTGATGGGACAGATGCAATATTCATTAGAAAAAAAAGACCTCAGGGTACCAATAGATAATGTTGTGGGAGGAAAGGAATAAAGTTAACAGACACCTTCCTAGGTGCTCACTGCCCTGTTCAGAAGCCTAGGGGTGAGACAAGCATCCCAGAGAACCGGCTGCTTGGTACAGGGGTCAGCTTGTGGTCCACAGCCAGGTTTGGAACAGTTCTCAAGGACAGAGCCTGGTAGAAGTTGTGTGTGGATAACTCAGGTCCTGAATGCACAGGTTAAAATCAAACAAACAAACAAAGTCTGTATCAAAGTGGTTTTGTGATTCCAACATTTCCTAGAAGCCTTCAAGTGGGAGTAGAAAAAGGAAGTCATAGAGTTTATGTAAGGGAAGCAACGTGGAGTGGTCATTTTAAGTGAATAAAGGACAAGGGTAAAGAACTCTGAGCTCTGCTGAAAGATGCAAAGGATTTAAAGCACATCTTGGATGGAAAGGTCCTTCATTTTCCTCATGGTCCAACCACAGTATCTTGCAATAGGGCTGATGGAGCAGGAAGTGACAGGCTGCTGGCGAGACCCTCATGGAATGACTGAACCTGAATTTCAGGCCCAACATGGCAGAACTGAGGGTGCCGACCGGCATAAAGAAAGAGGTGGCCAGAGGCATTTTCAGCCACTATGAGGATGGAAAATATAGTCAGTAGGAGTGAAGAGGGCAGATAGGGAAGGAATTGAAACTGGAGAGAGGAACATTCTAGAATAGGAGCTGTTAGAGATGACACCATTTTTGCTGTGGAAGTTCTTAGTCTATAGCAAGTGTTAGACCATTTTAAGGCCAAACATACCCTAACTGCTGTCCTGACCCTACTTCTAATGTTGAGGGGTGTCCTTAAAGCACATTTAGGGTTCCTCAGTGGGCTTCTCTTCCTTTCTCACACACACGCAGGCACTATTACAAATGGAGTAAGCACCCACATTATTCATTTATATGTTATTCTACTGTATTATATTATTGCAAGTCATTTTACAGCAATAAAATTTCCTTCATCAGGAAAGTGGTGTCAGATGTAACTGTGATAGAAGTATTTGATCTGATTTCTCTAAGGGTCATGTAGGACCCTAAGTGCTGATTTGTAAGTCACCTACGTTAACTTTCAGTGTTCCTCCATCAAACCACAACACTTGTATGTCAAAGACACTGATGTTTGTTTTCTCAGCGTGAGAATTGAAAAGGTCATAACTCAACATCCAGCACCAGAATTTTAGTCTGTTGAAGAGATTTCAAAATGGAGGACAGAAATAACAAATGCCACAAGATGGGGACAGAGGGATCACAGGGGCTTTGCTCAAAATATATGGTGAATATTTAAACTTATAAAAAAATGTAATATAAAGCTGGGAGGGGGTGCATGCCTGAATCTCACCACTCAGGAGGCTGAAGTAAGAGGATTGCCGTGAATTCAAGGTCAACCTGCACTACAGAGCAAGACCCTGTCTCCAAAAAAACAAAACAACAAAGAAGTATTACAGTAAAAGACAAATTGCCATTAACCTCTCTCAAAATATCCCCCATGTTTCAAAACCATTTATCTCATCATTCTTACAACTTTCTTTTCTATTTCAAAATGCCACTACTAATTTATTTTTTTTAAATGTAAAAATTTTTATTAGCACAAGTTTACAGTGCATAATGATTACATTCATTGTGTGGAATTGGTACATGTACATAACACATCTAAATTATTTTTTTTATCCCCTTACCCTCCCTACTACCTCCTTCCATCTCCTCTTCCCTTTTCTTGCAACTTTCTGAAGCAGCTCTGGAAGTTCTCTTTCATGAGTGTCTATAAGATATATGATAAAAACTGCAGCGAATGCCACTGTGGTGTGCCATCCAGTGGAAAGGCAGGCTCCTGAAAACATTATGTGTCTTCATCCACCTTATTCACAGGATCTAGCACTGTACGACATCTGGCTCTTCTCCAAAGTCAAAATGAACATGAAAGGTAAACATTTTGAATGAATGCAGGACATTGAGGTCACCACAACAGTGTAACTAAGGACGCTTATGAAAGAGGGCTTCCAGAACTGCTTCAGAAAGTGACAAGAATGATGGGATAAATGTGCTTGAGGCTACAGGAGGTCCATTGAGGGGATTAATGACAATGTGTCTTTTATTGTAATAGTTTTTTAAATTCAATATTCACTGTAGTTTTCAACCATACCCCATATGCAGGAGACAGCAGAGGACCATGTTTCCTGCAGCATCTCCTAGCACTCATGTTTACCTGGAACCTTAGAATGCAACTTCATTTGGAAATAAGGTCTCTATGGATGTGATTGGTCAAGAGGAGTTCACACTGATTTACAGTGGCCACTAAATACAATGACCAAGGTCTCTATAAGAGGAGAAGACACACAGAAGTCCCCAGGGCAACATTTTGTGAAAACAGAGGCAGAGATGGGAGTGGCACAGTTGCAATTAAAAGAATGTTAAAAACAGTTGGGAGCCACCAAAAAACAGTTGGGAGCCACCAAAAGCTGGAATAACCAATCCCTGATTCTTCCCATATTCCCGGGAATATGGCCTGGTTCATACTTTGTCTTTAGACTTATAGACCTTAAAACTGTGTGAATAAATTTCTCTTGTCTTCAACCACCCATTTGTGGCAATTTCTTGCAGCAACCCTAGGAAATTAATCATGGTCCCTTAATCCTGGCTCCTTAGCTTTTCTCCATCCTGCTGGAAGCTTTTCCTTGGAGATCTCATTGCCCCAGAGCTTACCTGAGGTATCTAACATGATATAAAGGGAAACCTCGCCCACAGGTGGCCTGCTCAGGTAAGTGTATTTCTTTGGTCTGCCCTTGCTATTACAAAGTCCCGACTTACATCTCTGTGCCTTTGAACTTCAATCACTGGCTTCCCCAGGAACGTTGTTTTGACTACGCTGATGGTTTCTAAACTCCCCACTGTGTGGTTTTTGGGTCAGACAGTCAGGCTTTGTTCTGTGAATCACTGCTGAAAGATTCAATTAAATCTTGCTCCGTCTGCCCTGTGGCCAGGGTCTCCGGGACTCAGCGAGGACAGGAGTATTTAGCCAGCCACTGAGGAAAGCCAGACATGCGGTGCAAGGGGGACAGAGTGCTGACATGACGTAGGGGGCTCCAGACGGCAGTGACGAGTGAAGTCACCAGAGCTCAGAAGGCAGCTGCTAAGTCCTGACACACTAATTTAGGAGCTGGGAGAGAAAGTGAGGGGCTTTCCTAAATCACTTTGGAAGGGGAGACAAGACATGTGTTAGCACCGCTGTCCTTTTCATGCAGGAATGAGAAAGCATTGCGAATGTGAGTCTGCTAGGGATCTTTATGGTTGGGAGGTTTCCTTTGAAGTCTGACGTGACTTTAAAAAATTCTCATAAAACTCAAAGAGGTGGGGGGCAGGGTGGAGAACATTTTATTCTGGCAAGAAAAGCACCAAAGATAGGAACGTGAGAGATGTCTGCAGCTCTCTGTATAATTCTGTATAATCCAAATCACTTAGAAAAAGAGGTGAAAGAATGAAAGAAAAGAAGAAAGAAAGAAAGAAAGAAAGAAAGAAAGAAAGAAAGAAAGAGAGAGAAAAAGAAAGAAAGAAAGAAAGAGAAAAAGAAAGAGAGAGAGAGAAAGAAAGAAAGAAAGAAAGAAAGAAAGAAAGAAAGAAAGAAAGAAAAGAATTAGTTGCTGGGCTTGACATGATTTCTTTTGGTCTGTGGGAAAGAGTTCATTGCAATGCCATGAGATTGAGGCTGCAGAATGACTCCCATCTGGGGCACCAGATGACCCTAGAGTCACAGGAACTCTTGGTTTGATTTCTGTAGAACGGAGCAATTTCTGCCAGCTCTCTCTTCCCTTGCAAGGTTTTATGCAGGCTCAGGGGAGCTGCAGTGTCATCTAGCACATGCAAAAAATGTGCCATGGGCACCCCACAGTGCCTCCTTCAGCTGTCAGGGCTGCCTTTCCCAGCCCACACCCAAACCACAGCAGGGCAATTAGAAGGCTTCCACCATCCGATAGGATCACAGATGTCCGATGGCAGCAGGTCAGGAAGGTCTAGAGGCTACAGAGACTTTGCCTGTGGCACAGAGAGGATCTGGACCCTATATCAAAGGAGAACTTGAGGCCAAGTTGGTTTCTACTGGAGGCTTCCCCAGGTATGAGCAGGAATCCCAAACTGTAAGACCTGTGGGTGCGACAGTGTATGACACTCCTAAGAGGCCACAGTAGGGGACAATGAGATGTGATAGGCCTGCTCACAAAAGATAGATCAGAGGAAGGGTTTTGGTTGAAAGATTCCATTTCTATTTTCATGCTACTAGGCATCTTCCATTACTAGGCATCTTCCATTAATAGGTGTTGTGGCTGCACACATGGAGTGAGTTTCTCCTAAAAATAGGTAAATGCACCTTTTCCATAAAACACATCAGTGCTTTGAGAGGAGAACATCATGTGCTCCTTAGATATCTCTGCTGGGGGCAGGGTGGGTCTGGGGATGCTGGGTCACCCTGGCCAGCCAGGAGCTTGGGGAATCCTTGATCACTAAATCCAGAAGTGAGCTGGAGGTCTGGAAAAGCCTGGGGCAGGCTCTGTGGCTCCACCTTACCTGCCTGGCCTGCTGTACCCTAGCTGCTCCTGGACTTGAGCTTCAGTCATCCTGACCAGCCAGGAGTTTGCAGAACACGCCAGGCCCTTCCTGACCCAGACCCTTGACCGTGCCCTCACTTCCACCAAAAATGTCCTCTCCCCTCTCCTCCCTGGCTGCACTTTTCCTCTGTCTGGTTGCCTGCCTGCTCTGCACTTCCTGACTGGCCTCAGTCTTCTCCCTTACCTATCACCCCTTCTAGGGTCTTTGGTGATACGGCCACCCTGGTCACCCTTGTGAAGTATCTGCAGACTGGCTTTAGCTCAACCCACTCTATGTATCTCTTGCTGTACTGTGCTAAGCTGGGACTCCTTCTTCTCTTCCTCCTCCTTCTCCTCCTCCTCGTCTTCCTATTATTGCTAGTATATTATTTCTATTTGACAGGAGAGGGAGAAGAGTCACAGAGGTCACACAACTTATACTGGGTGGATGGAGACTGTCTTTCATCTATGTATGTTCTAAGCTGGGTTGAGTAGTGATGTCCAGAACCTTAACATAGGCACATGTTCTAATACAGGGTCTTTGCAAAAGTAGATGGTTACAGTGAGGGCGTATGGGATCAGGGCAGCTCTAAATCTAGGATTAGCGTGCTTACACAAAAGAATAAAAAACAGAGGCACAAGGAAGACCACCACATGGTGCTGGAGGGAGAGACCAAAGTGGTGTATCCAGAAGCCAAGGTAGCCAAGGATGCTGGCCACCCACAGGTAGAAAGAGGCAGAAAGAGCTCCCTGAACCCCAGAGCCTTCTGAGGGTACACATTCTGCTAACACCTTTTGATTTTGGACTTTCAGCTCCTAGAACTGGGAGTGTAGATTTCTGATGTTTTCAGCCTCATTGTTGATGGTAATTTGTCATGGAAACCACAGAAAGGTAATCAGCCACCTCTGCAGAGAGTGAATGGTTTAGCCCTTCAAGGGCGTGTGGCATCTCTGCTCTTTCTCAGGACTTTGGGGAGACCATACTCGACCTCTGCAAGTTCTACCCAGTGCCAGCATGTGGGGCAGCTCACACCATTTGCACAGTGTGCTGGCGTGGTCCTCTCATGGGTTAGCATGTTGGGAGGGACTTGGTACTGGAGCAAAAGCTGTAATGCAGGTGCATTCCCACCGGCTAGACTCCAGGAAGGCTGAAGAGGACACTGGGTCACTGGGTGCCTCAATTTCCCTTCATAAAAACATACTCAGCATGTAATTTCCATGCTCTGGGTGGCTGAGGCAAGAGGATCACAAGCTCAGGCATAGACTTGGCAACTAGTCACTTTGCTCCCTTGTTTCAAAATTTAAAAATTGTAAAAATGGATGCAGCTCCATATGAAGGCCCTGGTCCAACCTCCAGTACCAAAAACCAAACTAAGCCACAGGAAAAAATGGGCCAGAGATCAGGCAGTGTTCTGGGTAGTGGGGATGGATGAGTGAGACGGATCACAGTCTCTGTCTCCATGTGAAGAATATTCTAGAGGAGGCAGGCGTGCCCCACTGCATCAACACATAAGCAAAGGTCTCAGAGTTATAGGGGGAAGGAAGAGGAACACTTTGCTGAAGGGTGGTAAAAGTGAACACAATTAAATAACATTTAAAACCCCAGCACACTGAGCGGTGATGATCACTCGTCCACACCAGTGTCCTTGCAGTAGTCCAAGTGGTGCTGTGAGCACAGCCCAGGCCTTGAGTCTCAGGGTAGCCCAACCTGTGGCCAGCATGGCCTTTCTAAGTCCTGTTTCTCCATCTCAAGGCCAGCAATAAAACAAATGAATGTACAGGCAACCTGCCCAGACCTCAGCAGGGAGGAGCACAGACTCCCTGGGGCGGGTTCCCTGGGCAGAGCTGGCAGCCAGACCCACAGTTCCCCGAAAGGGCCATGCTGCTTCCCTGCCCAGAAGAGCATTGGGAGCCTTAGGATGCACCATTAGGGTCAGTGGGTGCTCTGCATGCCCCTTGTCTGGCAGACACTGTCACCCTGGGCGTGCTTCAAGATGCTGCTTTGAGAAAGACACGTGTAGTCATTTCCAGGAGCTTTAAAACTTCCATGAGGAGCAGAAGGCAAACTTTCCAGATCTAATACATATGTCTTAATGGTGCTACTCATGAACATCAGTAATTTTAAATGGAAGCAAATGACTTAATGATAGGATATGATAATGGAAAAGACAGGGTCAATATTAGGGATGGGACAGGAGAGACCATTATTTTAAAAGAACAGTTTAGAAAGACGAGCATTTCTAAAGGCAAACCAAACTGTCCCAGGAGTCTCCTGTATTCCTCGGTGACTTTCCACTGGAGATATGTTCTCAGAACCAATGCCATTACTAGGAGCTGGGGCAGGAGAGGAGATACTGACAGTCTATTTTCTGGTTCTTAGACAGGCAGACAGACAGACAGACAGACAGACAGACACACACACACACACACACACAGATGTGTAGCTGAGGAATGTGGGAAAAGTCTGAAATAAATGCAGTGGTCTAATTTCTTCCACATCACTCACTGAGATTCCCACTCGATAATTTTCCTAAAAGCCTATTTCTCTCCTACCCTTTGAAGAGGGGAGAGTGGCTTTGTTGAAAGTCATGTTCCTGGCAACATACAGACTGGTCTCAAAAGCCCTATTAGAAACAAGGGCATCACCCTTCAGAGAAACAAGAAGAAAATAAAGTTTATAATTTGGCGGGGAGCTCAATTTGACAATCACTGAATCATTTAAGGGTAGTAAAGCAACCAGGAAGAGCAGTATTTTCTTGATTGGCAACAGCCATTGAAAGTTTTCTTAAAAATTTAATAATCTTTGCAGACATTTTTAATAAGGTTGGTAAAAGGATAAAGAATTTACCTGAAATGTTAAGTACCCCGATGCAATGGTAGAGGACTTTCTTCCATTAGTGAGGATATAATGAAGGATTTTGTATTTTTAGCTCATATATACACAGATGGGCTTTTGTATTTGTAGTTAAATTAGTCAGTAGATGCAAGCTGACCTAAGAAAATAGGAATTATCTCTCAGCCTAAATATTGACTGGGCACCTCTGTTCTCGGACACCATGAGACCACGGCCAAATTCTGGGGCGGTGAATTTGGTTTCCTGACTGGAATTGTGACTTGTAACTCCCGGGGGACAGGAAGTCCAGGAGAGCATGACTCAGCTCTGCACCAGCACTATGGCACTGGGACTTGGAAGGAAACTTGACTGGTCGCCGAAGTCAACAGTGGGTGGGAAGCCAGTTGTGCAGTGCTGGGGAGGCAGGGGCTGGGGCTACTTCTTGAGAATCAGGGTGGGGGATACCTCATGAGACCAGCATGTCCCCTGGCCCTGCACATCATGCGCCACCCTTTCCAGGACACTTTCCACCCTTCCAGCTCTCACACACAGGGTGGGACCTAATGACTTGGGAACTAACTTCTTGTTACTTTGGGTAAATTAAAAATGATAGAGTGAGTAATGCATTCATATCATATTTTTCCAATTTTGAGAAAAATATTAGAACTCTGAGATTTGACCTTGTTGGAATAAAGATTGTCCCTTCCTGGGAACTAAGTTGAGAATTAAGTGCTTTAATTTACTTACTGTCCTCTGCTGACATGGGGCTTAATGGAGGGGCCCTCTCTGCTTCCCTGTCCATACCTTCTCCGCTCTTGGAACAGACACGTGTGAGTGTAGGGATGTATAGGTCTACGTGTATCTTTGGACCCACAGGAACCTAGATTTCTCGCATCCGTGTTCCTACTTTTGAATACCTGTCTCCCACCCAGCGTAGAAAAGCTTTTGAGCACAGAGAGACTGAGCAGCAGCAGCTCCTGGTCTGCTTTCGAACACCTGAAGAATGTTTAATTTGACTGTCGGCTGCCTGCCTGTAGGTGTGAGGATGTGTGGACACTCAGGCGTGGGAGGACCACACTGCTGCCGCCGTGGACTCGCTACCTTATGGGGCAGGAATTCTCCCACAGCACCACCATCTCGGAGATCCCCCGGTGTCAGGCCCCACAGGAGCAGGTGCGAGTTTTGTTTCAGTTGCTTGGCTGTGCAGATCAGAGGTGACCACTGTGTGTCAGAGGGGAGAAGAAAGGGAGTTCAAGGGAAGGAAAGTGAAAAAGCCCACAACTTTGTGCAGAAGAAGCAACTGACAGCAAGGGAGGCTGT